>PVIR01020055.1:0-31118 GCA_004026965.1 Petromus typicus
ATGCTCCACCACGCCTGGTCAGATTGTCTTTATTGTGCATTAGCAGCAGTGGATGACACATTTGGTGTGCACTTATTGTGCTGCGCAGTATGTTAAACTTTGGGTGCATGAGTTGATTTAGTTTGCAACAAAGCGATGGCTTAGGTATTTTTACTCTTGTTTTACAAATGAGAAAACTGAAATTTAGTACTGGACAGCTTCATCAGGGAGGGGTCCACAGCTAGTTATGTGGTAGAGTTAAGGTGAACCTATGGCTGTCCAATCACATGTGAAATACATTGAACAACAAATTACCTCTCTGCCCGTCAAGCAAGATCAGAGAGGTTTAATTTCCCTGTAGAGCTTCTCATTAGTTAAATATGTAGTTATGTTAAATACAGTAGTTATGACAAAACAGAAATGTTAGAAGACAGAATGTGAGACAAGGATGTGATACACGATTCTCTCTTCCCGGCAGAAGGAGCGCGTCAGGAGGCAGTGGGGAGGGCAGCACTGTGGGAGGCGCTGCTGTTTGCCCAGGTCACTAATTCACTTCACCAGGTTTGCCGGGGTCCCTGTGCTGGGTGGTGCCAATAGGGTGGAATAGACCTGACCAGGCTCTTCCACGTAGCAAGGCAGAAAAGCCCAAAGGAGAACAGGTGGGTCCCTGCAGCTCCAGACCTCCCAGGACTGAGCACCGACAGGTGTGAGGCTGTGGGACAGGCCTGGTGTAGCCTCCAGGTGAGGAGGAAGATGCCGCGGGGTGAGGGAGGCAAGGCTGGAGGGGGCCATCCGCAGACAGTCAGGGGCCGGCTGCGGGAAGAGGGCCCGGCCCCGCAGAGAGGAGAGTTTCAGCGGAAGGCGAGAACTCAACGTATGAAAGCCAGCCACTGCAGAAGTAAGGGCTGAAGGCGCGGTCACAGCACGGTGTGGAGAAGGAGGTTCACCGGGTCTGTAACCAGCAGGCCGGGAGAGGAAGTACAGTGAGTGCAGCCTGGGCGCTGGCCTTACCCCTCAAGGGTTCTTCCTCTACCTCTGGCCTTGGGGAAAGAAAACCCCTCCAGGGCAATGAAGGAGACAAGTGTCAGGTGCAAGCCTCTGACAACCCCGCGATGTGGCCCAGGCTCCTGCTTCTCTCCGGGCCGCAGAGGACTCGGGGTTCACAGCCAGCCCCCCAGCTGCGGGCCGGTGAGTCTCCAGGCTGCTGAATCCCGCGCACACTGCCCGCCCGCTTCTAGAAAAACCTCCCGCAGGCTCTCTTCAGCGAATCTGCAGTCACAGAGCTAAAAGTCTGTTCTCACCGACACATAAACGATGGGCCAATAAAGATTTGAATTTAAAAAATAAAAACAAACACAAAAACGATAGGCAACCTGTTATGCTCTTTTCCCCAACACGTGTTTGAAGTGTCCTCTGCACGCGCTGGCACAGTCAGTAAACAAGGGGAGGAAGCCTGGTTCAACCTTCAGAAGCGGCCTTGACCTCACTGACACCCTCCGAGGCAGGAGCCACCCCGGCTTGCTTCCGAGGCCTCTTTCCTAGAGATTCTCTAGTTTACCCATCTCAGTTGTGCATTTCTAAACAGCAGAGTTAAATTTTGCCAGTTTTAGCACGGTATAAAAGTGCAATTATGTGTATACTCCTGTATCTTGCTTCTTTTGCTCAAATCGTCTTTTGAGATGTATCCGCATGAAGCATGGCACGAGCGCCTTCATTTTCAATGCTGAATAATGTGTGGCTGCTTGGATTTATCATGCTCTCGGCCCATTTTATGGCTTTAGAGATGTATGAGTTATTTCCAGTGCTGGGCAGTTGTGACCAGTATTCTCCCTTTTTGGGAAAAGTTGTCCCCCACCCCCAACTTGTTTTTTGATTCAAGATGCTCTAAGAATGCAGTTTTACATATCTTTGTGTATTTCAGGGTTTGGGGGCCCTTTTCTGATCCCCTTGAACTGAAGCCCCCAGGTGGTTCCTGTGGGTGGCGGCTTTGCTTATGCTTGAGGCATGAGACTCAGCCTGAGCAGTATGAGAAGCATTTCTAAATTAAAATGTCTGACGAGGTCAGGTGAGCTGAAAAAACAAAGAAACAGTTATTCCCAGATCTCCCATTTCCCCTGCTCTTCCACCTCATTGTTGGAATCTTAGCTGAATGCAGTCAGCTTGCATATTTTCCTACATCGGTCCTTTGATCAGTAAAGTAATTTCTTTTCCTTCCTCTGTACAAATCTTTTGATTATAGTAGGCTCATTCTTTGAAGAACAGACATGGTAAAAATATTAACAACTTGTGTAATTTTAGCAACTATCTGAAACAACCGATTTTGCAAGGGATAAAATTAAACTAATTTTATCCAGTGAATCAATGAAATATAATACAACCAGCAATAAGATCAGAATGCATTGTATGTTTAATCACAATGTAGCTGTTCACACTATGGGCTCTGAAGTGAGAAAGACTGAGTCAGGATTTCAGCTCTGCCTTTTATTACCTGTGACCTTGTCCAATTTTTCAACCTTCCCTGTGGGCCTCTCCTCAACTATAAAATAAGGATAGGCACAGTCTGTTTCTTTCACAGGACTGGGGTGAGCACCTAGTTAGCACTTAACACAGGACCTGCGCTAGTAAAGTTCAGTAAACGTTGATTGTTGTTGATATATTGAACTCATCAGAAGGGCACGACAAACAGAGTATTTGTTAACCGACCTCGACAGAGACAGTTATCTAAATAGGTCCTGGCTATTTGTTCCACACTGAATAGGCTGCTGCAGCAGAGGGTGAGCATCAGACAAGAGACCCGTGTGTGGAGATGAGACAATTAGGTAATCATAAGGGAGTGCCGGCTTAGATAAAATAGGTTTGAAAACGTAAAGTAGGAAGTGATTGCAAGTCAGGGACAGCCACAGCTTTCCGGGAGTTGCATTCTGAATTGGATCTTAAATTGAGTAATAGATGCAACTTTGCCAAGGAGAAAATTGAAGTTTTTTCTTCCAGAAAATATGTATTTGCAGAGAAGGAGAAATAAATAAGAAGCCTTTTGGGGGATGATAGGAATGGGAATAGTTAGGGAGAAATAATTGATGGTGTATTTCATAAGCAGTTTATTAATTGACAATAAAGAAAATAAGAATTCAGTTCCATTTGGGTTGTTTTCTGAATCACAAACCCATGAAGGCATAGCATAACTATATAGTACCCATTCTGGCAAACTATAGAAAAATGATAATCCTTTATCAAAATAAACTTTTCATTAATAAAGATAAAAGTAATAAAGCACCTTCACGAAGCAAAATTGAAAAATGTATATTGAAGAAGCAGTAGAGCACTTTGGGAAGCTGAGGCAAGAGGTCTGCAAGTTGGGGTCCCACCTGGGCAACTTGACTTACGGAGACTATCTCAAAAAACAAAAACAAAAACCCCAGACAACAACAACCAAAAAAACCCCATGTCAAAACAAAAGAAAACAACAACAACAAAAAAAAAACCAAACCAAAACAAAAAGGGTCTTGAAAAAATTATTTTTTGGCTCCTATACTGGCTTTGTTATTTTCTTCTTTTTCCCTCCCCTTTGTTTTCTTTTCCTCTTCTGTCTGTGTCTCTGTTCTGTCTATCTCTAGTCTGTCTCTGTCTCTGTTGTCTGTCTGTCTCTGCTCTCTGTCTCTCTCGGATACGCCGTCCGCGGACCGAAGCGGAGGAATGCGTGGAGGCTTGGGCTGTGGGCCCGACTCGCAGATCCTCTAACCCGGTGTCCCCACGACGCCCCGGGCCGTGGTGTCCACTAGGTGGCGCGCACACCCACTGCACATCGCTGCACCGGGCGCAGGTCGGGACGCCGCGGGTTTCCGAGCCTCTGGACGGTTGCGTGGGTGCGTACGAAGCAGTTTCCCCACGTCGGCTCTGAAACGCCAGAGGGGTCCCGGAGCCAGGACCCCGAGCGTCCGGCCCTCTGCAGGCCCCAGACCAGGCCCAGCCCCAAAGCCCCGGCCTCAGAGTCCCCGAGGCTGCTTCCCGCGGCTCTGCTCTCGCCCCGCGCTCCGCGGACGCCCGATCGAGGCCGCTTGAGCGGCCGCAGCGCAGGACCCGGCGATTTTGTTTTCCTTTGGCACAGCCCCGGCTCGGCTTCCTTTATTTCACTAGAGCAGACGCTGCGGGCCGTGCACATTGTTTTGTTCCGATCCTGGTTCTCTCCCATCCGCAGTCTGGCCTCGCTCGCGTCTCCATCCGAGCTGGGAGCGGGCGGGCCGGCTGGGCGCGTCTGGCCAGGGAGCAGAGACCCGGCCTGGCGGGGCTGCCCCCGCTCTTCCCGCAGGTGCACCGGGCCGAGCTTGCCTAATTAAACTGCGCAGGCTCGCCTTGGTTTCGGCCGAGCAGATTTTGTTATTTTAAGATCTGCTGAATAAAAGACGCTTTCTGATTTCCCCTCTTTGCCTGGCCGGCGTCCTGCTTCCCACCGACTCCTGCTGCGACGCTAATAAGGCAGGTTCAGCAAGAAATTGTCAGATCTCCCCGGGAACAAGCGAGAGTCCCTTGAGCTGTACAGGAAAAAATAATCCGGGGTGTATGGAAATGGGGTGCTGCGTACAATGACTTCTTTAAAAATGTGCTTTCCTAGTGACTTTGATAGGCTGGAAGCAGATGAGGGGATAATTATATTCATCTCTGAGAGGTATTTTACCTGATGGTTTGTTTCTTGTTTTAGAAGACATGCCGTTTCATTCGGACGTCCTTTTCTTTTTTTTTCTAAAATAGAACTTTTACTTTCATTTATTAAAATATGACATTTCAATACACACTAAGACAAAATGATTTCGGGTGTGTTAGTAGAGAAAAATCTGGAGGGATAGCTGAAGGGATAGCTGAAAGACAGTTTTGGTTAACAATATAAATCTCTTGGAGTATTATACTTCCCACCTCTGGGTGCCACTGTTCAACTGCTTCTTGTTTTTATGGCCGGGTGAAAGGCGAGAGCGTCTGCAGACGTATTCTCGAAAGAATCTGTTAAAGAGACATTTCCTCTATCTGAACTTATCTGCTAAATAACTTTTTTGGCACATGGATGCAAATTCAACATGATTGCGATTTGCCACCTTAATTAGCAAATCATGACCAAATAATATTAAAGATTGTTTATCCGGGCAGTTGGCTGGGGGAAAAGTCCGAATTCATTTTCCACAGAAATGCATCTGGTATTTACCTTTTCCTAGGCATGTTACCAGCAAAAAAACAAAAAACAAAAAACAAAAACCAACAAACGTTAAAACACAAAAGAGTGTTAATTTAAATTTGGCCATTTGGAGACATTTTAATTCTGTAAAAATATTTCAGTAGAAGTCAGTTTTATAAGAGAAGTAATGCCTAGCGTTGGGAAGAATAAATCAATTAAAATATAATTTTAGGAACCTAACATTATTTAGCTCGACATTATTTTTCACTGAATTTTAAAGCTTAAGTCCTTCACAATAAAAACACCTACATAACTATGCTTGTACCTTTTTAGAATTCTTAATTTTCAGACAAAAATATTTATAATTTTGCAAAATATGCAAATAACCTTTTTATTTTTTAAAACAAAGATAGGTAGTAAGTTAGTATTCTGTCCTAGGGAACAAAAACACATGTTTGGCTGTTTTTTAAATCTCTAATTATTTATTTCAAACCTAGAGTTCATCAAAAATGCCAGAGGAAGAGGTTTTAATGCTAAAGTTAATTTTGTTTTGTCATATACAGAGTAGTTAATCTAAAAATTATTGATTGATATCTTCCCTCTTTTAACTCTTTTAGGACTCAATATTTAAAGCAAAACTAATTTATCTAGGTGTTCCACTGTGCAAAATTAATTCTGTGGGGACTGGCGAGGCCAAGCCTCATTATGAACAGTTCCTCCTGCTGAACGAATGTAACTATGCCTCATGCTTGCTGGCTACTTCTTTTTCAAAATTGTGCACCACAAAGAATTTAACTCTTGAGGTGCTAGTGCGTCGACCTTCAGTGCTATGTGCATTAGACCTCTTCATGGGACCAAGGAAACCTTCGCTGAAAGCGAAGTGCTGCTTGTGTCTTTGAAGTTAGGCAGTTACATCTGTGCACGCTGGAGGGATTTCAGCTTTATGGTCCACATGCCAGTGTTGATGTATTAATTAAAAATCTCCCCTTCCGTGAGCTCTGTGTCAACAGTATGTTACTGATTCTGTCTTTTTTTTTTGATTCTGTCTTTTTTCATGTTACATAAGTGGTGAATTTACCTGGGAGGCCACATAATTATTTAAATTACACAATAGTCTTGACTGATGTTCTCTGCGTCAGTGTCAGACTAAATCAGTTGGTTATGTGGGCTTTCTGTGCCTGCTTAGAGGAAGTAACTATTGAACAACAGTTATTTCTCTGCAGCTATAAAAGTAGCTTAGCATCCTCATTTATGTCCCCCTCCCCTTTTTTGGTATGGTTTTCTTTTATGTCTGCGGAAAATATTACGGGGGAATAAGTCTTTTATTTTTGGTGCTGAGGTTGGAGCCCAGCGCCTCACATGTGCTGACAGAGCACCTCATACAATTAGCTACACCCTTCGGCCTTAGCTGGCAACTTTCCCGTTGACTTGTTACCTGTTGTATACGTCTTCCTGAAAATCAGGCTGTTGGCTGGAGGAAGTCTTGTCCATTTTAAGGTTCTTTGCTCTTTTTGAGAGTGTACATTTCATGGAAATTGTCTTCCCCCTTCCAAGTGCCACATCTCTCTCTGGAATGTGATGAATTCAGTGCAATGTTTTCATGTTGTGGCTGGTAAAAAATATTTGTTTTGTGTTAGTGAGGAGGGCTGGCCCATGAATGAGGCTTTCACAGAGAAAAAGATGTCAGTCAACCTGACAATGAGTAGTGTCTTTTTTTTTTTTTTTTGAGGTTAGGGGTAGAATCCAGGGCCCTCTCCTACATGTCAAGTGCACGCTCTACCACTAAGCTACACTCCGTCCCCGATCAGGTGGCTTAATGAGGGCAGGTTGCTTGATCCACCTGCTAACAAATAGATATTCTTGCCACACGCCCCTCATGCTAAGAACTGACAAATTTCCATTAAATTAGCCGACTGACTTGTTGCCTTGTGTCACGCGCATGTGCCTCTGGAAGGTGTTCCAGTTATGTTGCGAGACCCAATTCATCAATTTAAACTCATTTTATCTGAAAGGCAGTAACAACTGTTGCGTTTCGCTAATGTAAAAAATAGCCTAAATCAATTATCCCTGGCTATCACTGAATCACACTAAGTAACAGGATTAATAAGTACATAGTTCGTCGTACATGATCAGAAAATCCTGGTTACATAAAATTAAAATATGTTTGTATTTTCGCACGGCATTTTGTTGGTACATGTTTGTAGTACATAATGATTGTATTCACTGTGGGGAGTCGGCGCACATACAATTAAAATCTTAAAAATCACCTTCCAGGCTGCTCTTTCTTTCAATAACGTAAAGCAGCACAAACTTAAAAAAGAAATAACAAATCATAAAAACATGGACGGGCCGGTCAGTTCAGTTTCTCTGTAAGAAAATAGTTCGAAAAGAAACTACTACTTTGACAAACTAAATTCTTAATCAAAAATGTGGTCTGTGTTTCTGTTTTAAACTCGTCACAAAAGGTATTTAAACTTTTCAGGCTTCCTGCTCCTTGTATTCTTGTCAGCCTCGGGGCATGAAGAGAAAGGCTTTGTGGTTTGTGGACACTTAATAAACATTCATTTTAATGAAGAATTTCAATATAATCTCCACATAGATGGAGATCTATATTAGTCTGAATCTCTTCACGATAAATAGCAGTGTACAGGAAACTTCAGGTTCTCCCTCCCCCCCCCCCCCCCCCCCCCCAAAAATGCGTTTGGAACTTAAGGAGAACATCGAAAAATTTCACGTCAACGGATAGTGAAGGGACCGCACTTAAAAAAAAAACACCTTCCCCTCTTTTGATTTACATTTTTTTTTCAGTTGGAAAATCCCCGCTGGATGATTTTTTTTTTTTTTTAACTTCAACGTATCCTGGGAACAGGCCATTCCAGGACTGTAGAATGGGAACTTCAAACGAAGTTGGTGCGGGAGGCAAATGCGCAAGTGGAAACTCTGAGGAAACCTGGCGAGGCCTGGAAAGCAGACCGTCATTGCGCTGGGCTCCTCCGCCCTCTGCCCGCGAGCACAAAGCCGGGGGCGCCGGTGAGTCAGAGCCCTGCGCTCAGGAACTGGGCCGGAGAGATTCCTAGCATCTGTTTCCTCAACTATCACCCAGAGGATACTGGTGTTAAATCACAGCGGGTAAAAATAGCCTCCGAGGTGGACTTTCAAACAAATAAGGCATGGATGTTGGACAGCGCTGTGGAGCCTTCCCAGACTTCGTTAGCTACCTCACGGGTGTATGATTCTGTGGTAATGAGTTATATAGCTCTCTTTGTTTACCTGAATGTTGAACAGACCTTGACATTTTTATTGACCTGAGTTGAGCTACTTGTTAAATGCGTTCTTTGATATTAAACCGGAACCATTTAGTTGTGTAAAGGTTGGTCCATGATGATGATCAGTCGTCAAAAATGGCAGAGCTTTATTTCAAGCACAATAGAATATGTATTTTGTGAGACATAGAGTAAAATCAGAACCTGTGCAGCTTCTTGTCGTGATATCAGTTGCCGATAGTGATAAAATCGCTCTTGTTTGGGTTGCGGGAAATTTTCTGGCCGGAATCTTCCAAGTTGATGCAATTTAAGATCCTTTCAAGCTGTGTTCCGCATATGGGAAAGTAGTTTTTAGGTCTGCTGCGTGGCTGTAATACGATATTAAGTTATAACTTCAGATTTTCAACAAAAACAGCAGTGGTAATAGACGAGATCAGCAAGGGGTAAAAGTTCAAAGCGTTTAATGGAATTGATCTACTAAATTAGCATCGACCATTTTTAGTGGCTATCTTAAATATACATTATTATCAGGAAAGAATTAGTCCAGGTAAGCCTTTGCATTTGGAAGATGCCCAGACTCACCTATTTCTACTTCACGTGAGAAGTGAGAAGACTCCTGGGTTTATTTAACTTTGGTGCTAAATCAGTAAGTTTGGGAGTCACTCTTGGTCCTTTTCGGAAAGGAAGAGAAACTAAAGGTCTTTTGTGGTGACAAATCTATTACTGAAATAATAGACTGCAGAGAAGAACAATGGTCAAAGAGAAGAATATAATATTTGATAGATAAGAACTAAGAATTATGTTGATTTTTCACCATTTCTTTTTTCTTTTTTTGAGACAGGCTGGCTCTGAGCTCACTATGTGGCCCAGGCTATCCTCAAACTCACAGCAATCCTCCTGCTTCTGCCTCCTGGGTACTGGGATGACAGGCATGAACCACCACACCCAGCAATCATTTCTTACTACAACCATATTTACTGTGTATACTACATACATTTTGGAATGGAAAGAATTATGTTGCACTTAATATTTGGTTTTATCTAGAACATACGGAATTAAGAAATAACCGGCTGATTTTTTTTTTAAATTTTGAAATAGAAAACTAGCTGGACATGGTGGCACATATCTGTAATCCTAGCATCTGGGAGGCTGAGGCAGGAGTATCACTACAAGTTTGAGGCCAGCCTGGACTACATAGTTCAAGCAAGGCCAAGGTGAATTGTATAGTGAGATCTTGTCTCAAAAATAAAAGAAAGAAAGAAGGCTATGTAAATACACAGGAAAAATAAGTATGAGACTTACCAAAAATCTACTTCCTATACATCCATAGTATATTTTATGTTCTATTGATAGAGATTTCTATGATGTCTTGAACATAAATAGAATGAAAATAAAATTGAGCTTCCCATTTTTCATTAAATTGTGTAAAGCATTGGATGACGGCTGATTCTTCGTGTGTACTGTAAAATCGCGGTGTCTGGCTCCCGAAGGGGCCGCCTGCTACCTTGACATGGTTTGTGTGCAGCCTTCATCACTGAAACTTGTGGAAAAGCTTCAGTAGAAGTTATTTCAGCTGAGGTTTTGTTGTTTTTGCTATTGTTTTCCATCACTGTATTTTATGTTCCATTTCTCTAGCTTGAGTTTCTCAGAAAATTTTGGACATTTCTAGTGGATAGTTGGTGTGGAAGATCGCTTCAGAAAAACACTGGAACTATGTTAGCCCTAGCTTTCTCTTCTGGAAACTGGAAAATCTAATTCTCATGTGTCAAGTTCTTAGCTGCTGGAGGTCCTCCTTGAATGCTCAGCAAATCATTCATATCCATCTTTAAGTAAAGAACTCATAGGGAACTTAGTGGGTACCTGAGAATGTCAATCTCATTTTTTCTTAAAAGATGGTTGGAAAACCCTTCCTGCTGGCAAGACTCTTAGGTCTGGAATGCAGCAAGATTAAAAAAAAAGAAAACAAAAACCTCAAGAAGTGCCAGGTATGGTGCTCACACCTGTAATCCGAGCACTGGGAAGGCTGAGGCAGGAGGATCACATGAGTTCTGGGTCAGCCTGGACTACATAGGGAGTTCAAGGCCAGCCGGGATAACAGAACAAGACCCTGCTCAAAAAAAAAAAAAAAATCCCCCCAAACCAACCCCTCAAAACTTAAGGAGACAAAGACTTGCGCCAAACAATGGCAAAGCCACACGATGAATGCTGATGAAGAGTGTACATGTGACACCGCCCTACCTCTGTGTCCATCTCCAGAACAGTAACTCCCTACTGCAGGGCTGGTGGGAAGTCAGATTTCTGTCCAAATCGTTTCTGATCCTTCCCCTCCTCCCTCTGGGCACGTTAGGAGCACGTTTCACTCTAAGTTTACCTCTGCATTTTCCTTCCTGCTGTCTGTATCTTAATCTCAGATTGTTGTTTTACTTTCTGAGCACCTTTCTGGCCCTTGTGGTGTTCAGTTTGCTGTCATGCAAAACCACCGTGATCACCCCGATTTAAATGTTTTACTCATAGCTTCCAGCCATGGATACAACTTTTTTTTTTCAGTTTTTTGAGACACGGTCTCACTTGTTAGTTCAGGCTGGCCCTGAACTCACTATGTACCTGAGGTTAGGGTTGAACTCTCAGGAATCCTCCTGCCTCTGCCTCCCGAGTGCTGGGATTACAGGAGTGAGCCACCCTGCCTAGGCACTGGAGAAGTGGGCGAGTCTTAAATCCTGATCACACGTTAGCATCGGCTCCTTCAGAGACCTGCACTCACCCTGGCATGAGGCAAGATTTTATTTGGTTACTCTGAGTACGTTTGCCCCATTTATCCCTTTGTAATACACTGTTCAGATTTGTTGAAGTAAAACTGAATACGATAACAAAAACAGTAATCACTTGTAATTCTCCTATCTAGAGATTAACACTGCTACTATCTTGATAAACCTGTTCATGTTGGTGCAGGTTGGCACATGTGTGTGTAGAATGTGGACATAAAACATATATATTATTTGGCAACTTGCTTCTTTCTCTTTGTACTACCTAGAGTTCATTTCCTAAGGTAATGCAATCATTTGGCTGTAAATATTTACCTTTTCAGAATCAGAGATTTAGCTCAGTGGCACTCTGCCTGCCTTGTAAGCTCAAGGCCCTGAGTTTGAAAATAATTTACCTTTCTGATATTAAGTCCCAGCCGTGTCCTTTCACTGTCCAGTAATTCTTCCTTAAATCCCTAAGTAGAATGAAGTTTGTTCTGTATACATACTTTTTTTGTGGGGCTGCTTCTTCTTTTTTAAAATTTAGATTCCTTATTGTAACTTTGCAAGCATGCACTGTGCATGATATATCTTTTAAGTACTTAAATTCTGACTGTGTAGTGCTATTTATTCAATGCCTGAGTAATGAACTTTAGCAACAGGAATTGAAATCTTGGACCTCTGTGTTTTGAGCTGAGTTCTGTCTTTGATTTTAGTTGATAACTCTGTTGACCCAGGAATGGCACGAAAATAAAGCAACTTCTCACTTTGTCTAGCATTGCCATGATACTGCTACAGAGCTAGTATACCACACAATTGAAGAGATCAATGTGATTAATATGAACCATTTTTTCTTTTTTTAAGGTTTGTTTGAGACAGGGTCTCGCTTTGTGGTTCAGGTTGGCCCTGAGCTCAGCCTCAAACTCACATCACAGCAATCCTCCTGCCTCTGCCTCCCGAGTGCTGGGATTACAGGCGTGAGCCACCATGTCCGGCACTGCGGTATGTGGTACTGGTTGCTGCTGGGGTGAGTCTCCACGCCCAGTATTATTATGTGGTTACTGGGGATCGAACCTGGGTCCTTCTGCTTGCAAGACAGGCGCCGGAACCACTGAGCTATATCCCTGGTCCCTAATATGAACCATTTGGATAAAGCCCTTTCTGTGGACTTTATAAGTTTTATTTAAATAAGTAAACACTGTAATGTTAATGTAAAACTCATAGAAAATGTAAATAATTTCCCATAATTCTACTACCTAGATTGAACATTATTATTGTGGTATATGTCCTTCCAACATTTCTGTTTTCCTATACATGTGAAATATGATTTTAGCCATAGTTGTTTTTATACAAACTGGGCTCCTAAAATTATTAATAATTATCTCTTTTTAACACTAATATAACTATCTATATGACAATAAATTTATGGCTACTAATTAATGTTGATAGTTATATAGTATCTCACTATGGGATATGAGATAAGTTACTGTATCCTTTCCTTATTTAATATTTAAATTTTAAATCCTTTAAATCTTTTTTTTTTTGAAACAGAGTCTCGCTTTGTGGTTCAGATTGCCCGTGAACTCATTATGTAGCCCAGGTGAGCCTTGAACTCACAGCAATCCTCCTTCCTCTACCTCCTGAGTGCTGGGATTAAAGGCGTGAGTCACCACACCCCGCATTGTGGTATGTGGTTACTGGGGATCTAACTCAGGACCTTGTGCTTGCTAGGCAGATTCCAGAACCATTGAGCTAAATTCCTGCCCCCCCCCCCCCGTATAGTTTTTTTTTTCCTAATTGAAATCTTTATTGGTACATTACATATATATGTCATGATTGCACTCAACAATGAGAATTTGTACCAGTATATGACACAATTCAATTCTCATTTTTTTCCCATACCTCTACCCATCCTACCACCCCCAAACCATATAGTTTTTTGAAATATAAGGAGGTTGGTGTCTAGGGTCAACTTTGTTGCATAAGTGGGGACATCATTAGCCACTCTTCCTACATAGGCATAAAAGTAACAGTGATTGGAAAGAACAGTGAAGTCACCATAAAGGGATGTGCAAGTGAGGATTACAGGAGATTCAATAAGAAATGTGGTGCCAACTGCATTCATACATCTGCATGTGGATGCATGCTTGTATGTGCATATTGAAATGGGGAATTATTGGTTAAAGGTACACAGTTTCTTATAGGGTTGAATTATATTCTCAATAAAATCTGTTGCATTGGCTTCAGCTGTTTCTGTAACACTAAGCAATGTTTCCAGGGATGTTTTCTAGATCAGCAGAGTGTGTATTGGAGTGGGCACTGGGGTGAGCAAGAAAGAGCGAGAGTTCTAGCACTTCTTACGTTGGTACACTGGGTGTTCCCAGAGCCTCTCTGGCCTTACCTCCTAATCCATTACTAAGAAGTGAATATTTATGAAGTATTTGCTAAGTAATAGTTTTTTTCTGAGTGTTCTTCCTCCTTTAAATAAACACCTATATATTCATGTTATTTCATTTTTCCTCACCAAACAGATGAAGCGAATGCCATTATTATTCAGTTTTATAAGTGAGACTTCAAAGGTGTAGAAGATAGTCTAGTGAGTCACTTTCACAGGATGGAAAGTGGAGGAGCCAGGAACTGAACTTTAATCCTCTGATTCCACTCTGACTTTAGTGCCCTGTCATTGTCTCTCTCTAAGGGAGGAGCAGGATTCTAAGTCTTCACTGTCCCCTCTATGTTCACGTGATGCCAACTTCAAAATCAGCTAGGTTCTTGACAATTTATATACATGCCTGAATCTCTTGATACTCTGCCTGAATCTCTTGATACTCTGCTTTTTTTTTTTTTCATGCATTTAAGACTACTTTCCTGCATTCTGCTTGACTAGGTTTCAAAGTTGATTTGCTGCAACTCTGCACAAGTCTCTGATTCTGGGAGGTCTTGGTAAAGAAATCAAAAACTGGAGCCAGGGATTTTGGATCAGTGGTTCCTGCACCTGCCTTGCAAGTGCAAGAGGCAGGTTTGATCCCTGGTAACCATATACAACAATGCTGGCCATGGTGTCTCATGCCCACCAGCAAAAACCACATACCACAGTGCCAGGCATGGTGGCTCATGCCTGTAATCCCAGCACTCGGGAGGCAGAGGCAGGAGGATTGCTGTGAGTTTGAGGTAGAGCTCGGGGCCAGCCTGAACTACAAAGGGAGATCCTGTCTTAAAAAAAAAGCTCAGAATGCAGGCCTGCACCGCTATTATCTCACTATTCTAACTCGCTATATGAAAATCCAGGATGAGTTTGCACATTTATTTCTGCTAAGATGATAATTTTTTTAAGTGACTAAAATAATGATGAAATTTAGTCAATTTTTTTAATGCTAAAACATCACAATGAGGCATACTTCCTTTGGGAAAGTTATTTAGGAGAAAACTAATCAACTCACATTAATTAATATTATTTGGTATTACTTGCCACAACTAAATAACATTCTCTAATTTCTCTAACTTTTGAATAGGTCCAGATCTCAATTAACAACATTGATTTACTTAAGATAAAAATAACGATCTTTCTTGACTCCCCAGCTTCCAATTGCAAAATCCCACAATCTCTAATTAACAGTGATTTATTTTATGCAAAAAAAGCAATTATTTTTTCTCTTCAATTCCCAAAATGTACAATCTTACCTCAATGCTGCCTGCAAGTCAAATCAAAGATTGTACAGTAGATGACATACAAAAGGGTAAATACTATAATCCTGATTTCCAGATTTCCAAAGTACTCACCCAGCAATGAATGTAATTTGCTTTCAAGAGGTTTGACTATGACGTGTCCAAGTTCACATCTTCAACAGTTTCTGATTTCCTTTTGAGACAGGGTCTCGCTTTGTAGTTCAGGCTGGCCTTGAGCTCAACCTCAAACTCACAGCAATCTTCCTGCCTCTGCCTCCTGAGTGCTGGGATTACAGATGTGAGCACCATGCCTGGCACTGTGTATGTACTTGCTGGTGGGCGTGAGTCTCCACCCCCAGAATTGTTTTATGTGGTTACTGGCATCGAACCTGGGCCCTTGCGCTTGCAAGACAGGTGCCAGAACCACTGAGCTAAATCCCTGGCCCTCCCAGCACTTTTTCAGGCTGAGGCAGGAGGATTGAAAGTTCAAGCCCAGAGTGGGCAACTTAGTGAGTTAATGAGACTTTGTCTCCAAAAACAAACCCAAACAAACAAAGACTGTGTATGTAGCTCAGTACAAAATCCTTGGGCTCAGTCCCCAGTACAGAGGGAAAAAGTGGGTACAATTGGATGCCTGGCAAGTATCCTCTATAGGAGTGGAGGGACTGTGTAAGTTTAGGGTACTGTGTCCCAGGGATCGAAAAGAGAATGACGCACAAGCAGATCCTACAGAAGGAAAAGGAGGTGAAGCTGGTGGAAAAGAGTTGTGGTTAACCAATGTGGGCTGATGAGCAATGTGAAATATCTTGGCCTTTGGTCAAGGAACTGGGTTAAACTCAGCTCTTGCGAAAAAGGCAGGGTGTGGTGACACATGCCAGGCTGAGGCAGGAGTTTGAGACCAACCTGGGCTACATAGTGGTTTCAAGGCCAGTCTGAACTACACAGTGAAACCCTGTCAAAAAAAAAAAAAAAAAAGAGGCAGGTAGGATATTTGCTGCTCTGCAGAGCCGACAAGGCCTCTGCTTTATAGGCCTCACTGGGAAGCAATTCCTGCTGTAAATGGTACCGAAGCTGAGTTTATCTACTTCAGAAAGAGTGTACCTTAACTGTGCTTGAGGCAGTGATGGCTCCAGAGAACCAGGCTGTGTGTGGGAGGATGGATCGCAGTGCGGAGGAGGAAGAATCACAGAATGGGAAGTGGGCTGCTGGGGGCCTGAGCGCCAGTGCTGCCCCTGGGGTTGTGTGGCTTGGGCAAGTTCTTACCCAATCTGGGTTCAGTTTCCTCTTATATAAAACAAAGAGCTTGATGTGGACTCTGGTACATTGACCACTGAGTTTATCTCCAGTTTGAGGCAATCCTGGCCTCAGGTAGCGCGGCTCCCCAGGGTAACGATAGCTACGGTGGCTAAGAGACAAACTTCATCCTGAGGCTTAGGCTTTATGTCATTGGGGTCCTCAAGGATGAGGGACCAGAAGGGGGAGGCTATTGACACTAATGCTGAATTCTTTCAAACTTATTTTGATATGTTGATACATTGTATTCCTTCTTAAATTGTTTCTGTGTAGGTACTAGCAGCATGTATTCACTGTAAACCTATTTATCTTTTCAAACTTCAATAGAAAGAAATGCTATCAGTCAATATCTGAGGTCGATTAGGCATTCCGATGGAAAGAAGTTATGTTTGTTTTTGAGCAGATTGTGGGTTTGAGCAAGAAACAAAGAAACACAATGACACCTAGTCATTAGGAAACTACAGTACTTATGAATAAATATTTGATATTTGGTTTCTTGAAATGCGATTCTTAATGTTTTCCTTTGCCTTTTTACCACCCGAATTAAAGCAAGACAACTCCCTTTTATAACAGAATGATAGACTGTGAAAAACAAACCAGCCTCCTGTAAATATCTCATTCTATTAAAGAAGTTCTCTCTTATTTGCAAAATTTGGAAAGCAATGTGCTTCACTTGTTCATGGAAAGCTGACTGGTTGAGCTAGTGTGGATTCAGAAATACTTCTGAAGAAAAATTCAAACTTTACAGGCAAGTTCTCTTTGATCCAATTTTGCATATAGACTAATGGCTAGGACCTTGCTCAGACTGCTCAAGGTTCCCAGGAAGTATCAGTTTTGCCATCAGTTTTTTCAACTACAGATCAGACATATTCGTGTCTTGGGATGCTGTTGCTCACCTCTGATAAACTTATCAGCTCAATATAGGGGTTGGCAAACCATTTCTGTAAAGGTCCAGGGAATAAATATTTTTGATTTTCCCAGTCATATGGTCTCCATTGCAGCTATTTAACACAGCTTTTGTGTGGTACAAAAGTAGCAAAGGTAAGATATAAACGAATGAGTTGTGACCATGTTTCAACAAAATTTTATTTATTTATTGCAGTAACTGAAGTTGAACTCAGAGCTACATCCCTGGCCCTAAAACTTTATTTATGGAGATTGAAATTTGAGTTTTGTGAGTCACAACATATTATTCTTTTCACTTTTCCCAGCTGTTAAAAATGAGAAAATCATTTTTACTCCATGGACCATCCAAAGGCACATAGTGGGGTCGTTTTTACCTGTATACTCTAGGCTGCTGGGCCATGGTTTAGAGAATCAAGGTTGTGAGGAAATGTTTGACATTTATGGTGGAATGATAATTGCTCCCAGTCTGTCTCACAGTTAGGATCAGTCATGCTGCTAAGTGCTTGACAGCACAATGGGAGCAAGACTGAGGTAGTGTTGGTTCCAGGCCTGTGTGGGGGCTCCGTGTTTTTTTTGCTGTGTGTAAAATATGTCAGGATGGAGGGAGGTTGGTTTTCTGTTTGGTTTTTGAGCAATAAATACATTTTTAAAAAACTGAAATCTTTATTGGTACATTACATAGACACATCATGATTGCTCTCCACAATGGGGATTTGTACCAGTATAAGACATACTTAATTTTCATTTTTTTCCCATAGCCCTACCCACCCTACCACCCCCCCATATACATAAAATTTGTTTCCTTTTTTTATGTTATAATCTCATTATTTTTCCCCCTTCACCCTATTTCACTTTGAGTATTTTTTTATTTCACAATATATAACATGCAATTCTAGAACATATTTACATCTTTATTTTCTCATACCAGAGAAAAGATGTGATATTTACCTATCTGTGACCTATTTATTTCACTTATGAGGATATCCTCAAGGTATGTCCATTTAAGTATAAATAATTCAAACATCATTTTTTATGGCAGAGTAATACTCCATTCTGTAGAAGAACTACAGCTTTTTTATCCAGCCTCCAGTTGATGGACATTTAAGAAATACATTCCTTTTGTGTTAAGCCCTTGAGATTTTCAGAGGTTTTGTTGTTCTTGTTATAGCAGCTGGTGTTATCTTCACTAACCATCGATGTTTTCCAATGTTTTTGTTTGGTTCTTATACTCTAGACTACCAAAGAGTATGTAGTTGGACGGTCTTGCTTTACTCTTCTCTTTTTCATTTTTTCCCTTCTCTCACATAGCTGGTAGAAAGGAAATTGGGCTGCTTGCTCTCTGTGTTAACCCACCCCAGTCTGGTGGCCATTGGCTTCACAGAGAGATGTTAAAAGAAAGAAATCCATTGCTTCTACCATGGAGACACTGGTGAGGAAACCATCCCTCCATGAAACTCACCTGAGATGCTCTTTTGGGACTCAGGGCCAGGAAAATCTTATCTTCCCATGAGGAACTTGTCTGTTTTCTTATCAACAAAGAGAATATTGTTGACTGTGCCTGATTATATTCCCTTTTCCCTTTTCCCTCTGGTTGCCAAGAAGCTCAGAGACAAATTTTTGGCTCAACATTAATAACTTTGTAGGTCCCTGTGCCCTACATATCTGAATTTTTAGTTTCTTCCTGGTCTTGACCTTCTATTCTGCTGTGTGTCCCTTGTTCCTGATTTTTTAAATTTATATTTTTCAATTTTATTGCTTGTTTTCTTATAAGCTTCCTCAGATTCTTTGTGAGAACATACTGGGGTTAAAAAAATGGCTTCAGCTTATTAATAGAATACACCAACACATTCCTTAATCACCAGTTTAGTGGTCTGGGAAGTGGGACTTCAAACTGATTTCTCAAGTTCTTTCCTTAGTCTTTGTGTCTCATGGTTTGGTGAAGGAATGGTTTTGCAATTATGAGACCTGAAGGCCTTCACATTTTTCCAGTTTCTTTTAGAGGAAAGAGAATGTCATTTTTACCAACAGTCCCTGTTATTTACCATGGAAAATGTAGAAAGGTCATGGATTAGTTTAAGGACAGAGGACGTGAATGAGATATTTGCAATTTTTTTTTTTTTTTTGAGACAGGGTCTCATTTTTGTAGTTCAGGCTGGCCTTGAGCTCAGCCTTGAACTCATAGCAATCTTCCTGCCTCTGTCTCCCAGGTGCTGGGATTACAGGTGTGAGCCACCACACCTGGCACTGTGGTACGTGGTACTGATTGCTGGTGGGCGTGAGTCTCCACGTTCGGCATTATTGTATATGGTTACTGGGGATCGAACCTGGGCCCTTGTACTTGCAAGGCAGGTGCCAGAACCACTGAGCTAGATCCCTGGACCAATATTTGATAAGATACACAACAGAGCAATGGTCAAAAGATATGAGTACATTATTTTCTCATAGATATAGTAGAAAGACTAACAAGGATATGTATGAAGAGATGTGGACACTTACCTGTAACAGGAGAATACTATATGAGAACAAATTATTTTATATCTAAGTGACAAAAATGAAAACATGAATGATAATAAGTATTGGCAAGGATGTGAGCAAAGGGAACCCTGTGTACTCTTGGTGGATATTTAGGTTGGTAGATCCACTCTGGAAGGTAGCATGTTAGCACTTAATGAAGTATAGCCATGCTGTGGAACCCCCTAGGGGGATATCCAGATCTATTCCTTGCTAAATCCAGAAAAGAACTAACACAAACAGGCTTATCACCATCTTAATTGTGGGAGCAGGACGTGTAAGGCATCCTAGGTGTCCATCATGCCTTAGTATAATCTGGGAACAATGGTTTTACACCATAGGGTTGCTCTGAAGATTAAACAAGCTAATATATTTAAAGCACTAAGTGTGCTATGGCAAACATAGTATGAATATTCACTAAGAACACAAAATAATTTAACAAATATTTAGGAGTCCACCACAGGCGATCCTGTGCCGGGACGTGGGACTTCGCCTCAGGCAGGAGGACCTTCTCTTCTCTCCTCCTGTCTTGGGTCCTGAGTTCCAACATCAGAGCCATTTCTGCTTTGCTAGTATTCAGGCTCCATTTCCTACAATATCTTGTTTCTTTTCTCTTGACTCATGCTCAAATCTGTCTGTATCTTCTGAAGAATATCCAGTGAATGAAGGAGTGGCTGCCTGGGGGAGGTCGCCACGGTGTTTGAGACCCTACTCCAGGCCCTTCGATCCTCCTTCAGTGCAAATCTAGATGTCTGATCTGGTCAGACTTGGCCCTTCCACTGCTCCACTACATGTCTTACTTACTTTTTCCCTCTTATTGCTGTGCAGCTGTCACAGACCTTCATAGGTCGTGCAAAGATTCTATTTTTGCTAGTCTTTCTCATTACAGTAAGGGAACCTTTCCACTCAAGCCAGAATTAGGAAGCATCATCGATTCCTCCTCATACTCCCACCTAATCTAGTCCATCATTGAGTCCTGTTAAGCCTATCTCCAAAATATTTATTAAATATGCTCAGTTTTGTTGATCACCACTGCCACCCTCCTCATCCATCTCACTGCGGTCTTGTGCTTGGACCTTTACAATAGCCTCCCAACCGGCTTCTTTGCTTTCAACGTTGCCTCCTGCATTTTATTTGCTACATGGTGACCAGAAAGCCCTCTTAAAAAATGGATATTGGATTATGTCTGGTCCCTGCTCAAACCTTTCAATGACCTTTTATTACATTTAGAATCAGTGCTCCTGAACTATGATTTAATTTATAAGAGCAACTTAAAATAAGTGTTTTCTAACCCTTGGGTCAACCTCAGAGCAGTTTTGTATGAAATCCTCAAAATTAAAAAGGGCAAAATTGCAACATTTAATTGTTTAATTTTCTTCTTGGTTACTAGATGTTTTGCTGCTTAATTAGCTGGAGTGGGAAGGTGGAAGATGGGGCATAGCCTCTGGCAGTGTTGGCTTGGAGAAAGTGCCTTTTATCTCAGTCTTCCAGGAGGCTGATCTGTCCCCTGCCCCCCAAGTCTTCTGTTTTTGGAGAGTGTGTAGCCTTGAGGAACTCTCTTTGAACTCTGATCAGGACCAGGATCACAAAATCATTCCTGGTTGAAAACATAGGGTGTGGGTGAATAAGCAGGGGAGCTGCAGGCAGTCAGATCTGGGTCCCTAGAAAGTATCAGAACTGGAAGTGGTTGTTGCTTTTGGAGATGAAGCAGACAGAGGTGGGAGGCTGGAGAACGTACAGGGCTAGAGTCAAGCACCACGGTCAACATTAGGGAGAAGGGGAGGGAGTGGCT
Source organism: Petromus typicus (assembly GCA_004026965.1). Lineage (NCBI taxonomy): Eukaryota > Metazoa > Chordata > Mammalia > Rodentia > Petromuridae > Petromus > Petromus typicus. Next base: position 21,313 of record PVIR01020055.1, read on the forward strand.
GCAATGGGAACCACAGGTGCAACCCTGAGAAGGGAAAGCCGCTGGCACCTGTGGAGGAACACTGGGCATCCTCATCACCTGGCTGGTGGAGACCTTTCTCAAGCCGCAGATTGATGTTTTCGAGCCATGGGAATGGAATCCACTGCCTCATGCCACTTCCCCTTCCCTTGAGCCCACAGCAGCTTTTTGCTAGCTTTTCCTGATAAGCCCAGCTACCATGAAAACCTTTACAATAGCCTCCCAACCCAGTTACCGTGAGAACTGAATATTCTCTTTAATGAGCCAGTGGGTCCCAATTTCACTGTAATCTTTTTGGAAGCTTTTTAAAAATTAGGTCTGTGCATAGATGAGAAAACTGAATTCTGGGTGAATCAAGCAGCTTGTCCAGGGTCTCCATGCTGCTGAGCCGCAGAGCCAGAATTTGACTCTAGGTGGTCTGTTGAGAAGCTGCAAGCTGAGCCTCAAGGCTGGGCTCAGTGTGGGGTGTTGCACCGGGAAGTGGGTTTAAGGGACTTGCCTTGAGGCAGTGTCTGCATGAAAGTGCTGTACTGTTACAAGTTGATGGGTATATGTGAGATGGCCTCTGGGAAAAGACATGGAGATGAAATCTGGAGGCTATATCTTCATGGTGCTAGGCAGGAAATTATTTAAGGAGGTCAAGGGGTACATTGCGAGGTGTGTGGCAATCAGTGAAAATAACTTCTAGGTGTCGCTGTATCTCCTGGATCATCTGTAATCAACTGGCTCCAACTGTGGTGTGACTTTGGCATCAGATTCAAAGTCTTCTGTGCAGCCGTGCGGTGGCCACCAGCCACCTCTGCCCATCATTCCCCACCACATTCTCTCCACCTGGCTGAAGGCAGGCTCTAGCCCCCGTCAACTGTTTGCAGCACTGTAATTTTGTGCTTCATGAATGCTTTCTTTTATATTGAATGCCTTCGGTGTCCTTTGTTTACCGAGGTGTCTATGCTGTCTATTGTTCAAGATCCAGAAAGAGGGGTCTCTTCCAAGGGGAGTTTTCTAACGCTCTTAGCCTGGATTAATTCTTCTTTTTTTTGAAACAGGGTCTCAGTTTGTAGTTCAGGCTGGCCCTGAGCTCACTTTGTAGGCCAAGTGAGCCTTGAACTCACAGCAATCCTCCTTTCTCTGCTTCCCAAGTGCTGGAATTACAAACGTGAGCCACCATGCCCCACATTGTTGTATGTGGTCACTGGGGATTGAACCAGGGACCTTATGCTTGCAAGGCTGATGCTGGAGCCACTGAGCCAAATCCTCAGCCCTACTTAGACTTTTTGAGAGTCAGTAGATAAAATAACCATATTTGAGGACTGGAATGAGAGTTATCATAGAATTCAATTAATTATCAGTTTAAAATATGGCACTTGTAAAAAAGTTGGGAATCATTTTTCCAAAATGATATTTTAATGATTGCCAAGAGTAGATTTCTCTAATCTGTGTCATTTTGGGTATTTTTTATTTGTATATCATTTGCTTTGAGCGTTGCTGAACAACATTTAAAGGCTTTCAACAACTGATTCATCTTCTTCTTACTTTAATACTCTAATTGGCAGCTATCCTAGGAGTTTTAAAACAAGCAGTGATAATATGAAGTTAGTTATTAAGACAGAGAGTTCTTTGTGACTCTAGATAGTGCCAAATATAAGCAAACCTGAAATATGTGTCTATCCATCCTCCATGTAATTGCTACTAGTTGCTAGCTCTTGGCTAATGTTCTAGACAATGTGGGAAGAAATGTGGGTAGTACAGGACTCCCTCTCCGAGAAATTCCCTTTCCTTTATGTGAGTAATCAACAGCGTATCATGTTGTGCTATAGTACAAGTCCATTCCTGAGACCACAGGATGGGACAAGTATGAGGGATGGCTTCACGCAGGGCTCAGCTACATGCACAGAACACATAACAGTGGTAGCAGAGGGCAAGGGTCACATTTCAGATGGTACTGGAAGATAGATCCAGGCACAGGGGGCTCTTGTGTGTATGATCAAATCCGAAGCACATCATAATAGAGTTTTATTGGTGACCCATTCTTAGGAAAAGCCCAAAAATGAAATAATTAATAGTGTAGCAAAAGTTATCTAAGTGACTGAATCTTAAGATTCAGAAAAAAATCTGAATTCATACCTCAAAATATCAGTAACAGTTTCTTTACTTTTCTTTCTTTTTTTTTTTTTTAATAGGGTTTCGCTTTGTGGTGCAGGCTGGCCCTGAGCTCAGCCTCCAACTCACATCACAGCAATCCTCCTGCCTCTGCCTCCTGAGTGCTGGGATTATGGGCATGAGCCACCACACCCGGCATTGTGGTATGTGATACTGGTTGCTGCTGGGTGTGAGTTTCCACGCCCAGTATTGTATGTGGTTACTGGGGATCAAACCCGGGTCTTTGTGCTTGCAAGACAGGCTCAGGAACCACTGAGCTAACTCCCTGGCCCCCAACAGTTTCTTATGTAGTGAAGAAATACTATATTGTTTTTTAAATTTTTATTTATTTATTTATCTATCTATCTATCTATTATTTATTTGAGACAGGATCTTGCTTGCTTTGTAGTCAGGCTGGTCTTGAACTCAGCAGTCCTCCTGCTTCTGTCTCCCAAGTGCTGTGATTACAGGCATAAGCCACCATGCCTGTATTGTGGTATGTGGTACTGATTGCTCATGGGTGTGAGTCACCATGTCCAGCATTTCTGGCATTGTTGTATGTGGTTACCAGGGATCAAACCCAGGACCTTGCACTTGCAAGGCAGGTATCAAAATCACTGAGCTAAATCCTGGCCTGACTATATTGTTTTTGTACTAATCAGAATAGACAATGCTTGTATTATGCTTGTATTAGAAATAACTCCACGTGTCAATGGCTTAAATGAGAAAAGTTTATTTCTTGCTCACCCTTCATATAGGATGTGGTTTGGTGTGTAGATGAGTAGGGAATTCTGCTTCATATAGTCATCTTTTAAGCTTGGCCCTCTTAAGACAGTAACCTGCCACTGCAATTCTGCATGGCCCACCCAGCAGGGGAAGAGAAGAGTCAAGAGTTGCCAATGGATGCTTTGCCTGGAAGGGCTGTACTTCCTGTCTGCTTCCTTTTCACTGGTCAGAAGTAACTTCATGGCTATGTCTATGTTCAAGGGGACAGGAGAATTATAATTAATGTGTATCCTGAAGGAGAGGCAGAAGAGGACTGGGGAATACTGCCTGTGTCTGTGCAACCAATTTTACCTGCACTGGTATGAGTTGGAAATAAGAGGGCTGTAAGGCCAGACTTTCAGGAATCATTTCTCTACTTGGAAATAAGAGAGCTTCACTTTCCAGGTGTGAAAAGGAAAATAACTTCGTTACTGTTGGCCCTTACTATATTTCAGTGTATGTGGGATCAGTTGCTAATCAGATTTGTATTTAGAAGTAGTAGCAAGATCAGGCTTTATCAATATTAAAACTGTTTGAAAACTTTGAAATTAATTTTCGAAGTTTATTACTTGAGGTTGCACAAATATAAGTTCCAAATACCAGCATGTCGGACGATTGTGTGAAAGCAATAATATTAATTGAATAGATTATATCGGACACTGAGAGGCTATAAGAGTGGAGTCCACAGGGTGTCACCTTGGGAGCTGGCTTGTCACTACTGGTGAGCCAGTAGAGCGAATTCAGGCAGGTCTCCACACTCTGGACACAAGATGTATTCCTGAGAGCAGCCTTCAGAGTTCTTACTGCTTCATACTCAAGAAAGAAGGAGGATTTATGGAAGAGAGAGAATAGAGCCGCAGGAGTTGATTTGAGGGTGAAGAAAATTCTCTGAGAGGAAAGAGGACTTCCCTGTCTCTTCCTTCTCTGCCTCTTGGCTGGTACAAGTGGATAAGGAGAGCTTCACTGCCTATTCTTTCCAGAGAAAGGCGCCCTCCATGGGAGGAGCCAAACTTACAGATGGCTACTGTGCCCTCGAAATGTGGCTGATCTAACTGAAGAACTATTTTTAATTTTATCAAATGTAACTATGTTAAGTAGCTACATGATTCCACATGGAGAGAGGATGGTTATTCTTACTCTTATCTTCTTGCAAAGGTTTTTCTTGCATGTTGTAACTCTTTTATCTCTCACTCCAGGAGTACTGAGGACGCTTGAGAGTGAGGTCTGGGGGAGACCCACTGGGGCTTCTGCTGTGCCTCTCACCTTAGCTCTTTTGACATAGGCGCTTATCACAGACAGTGGAGTGTACGAGACCAGGACCAGAGACTTTATGAAAATAAAAAATGAGGGCTATTGCAAAGATCTCAGACCTGTCCCCTGGGTTTTTCTTCTCACTCTTTTGTTTATTGGTTGTACCAATTAATGAGTTTTGTTCTGGCAGATTTGTACATGCAGACTTGGCCCTTTTCTGAGGGGAGGCTGTAACTTTGGCTATGAGGGAAGTAAAAAGAAAAAGGCAAATGAACCTTGTAGAGTAACCTTTTAATGTAGCATCAGCATCTATTTCTTTGTGATATATTTGAATATAAAATCTTTATTGTGCTTGAAATTCTTATTAAAAATGCAGTGAACTTTAGTTTGCACATTTGCAGCTTTTCATTCCTCAGATCATTCCTTTGTAAGAAACAATTTGTTTGATGGTAGTTGTTTAATGAAAGACACGGGCAGTTATTGAGAAGCCTGCTGCCGTCAGACGTTTGTCTGCTGACTTGCGCGCTGGCGCTGGCTAACATTGAACGGTGCTCTGTGACACGATTTTTTAGCAAAATCACTGTTGAGCTATAAAGTCTTTTGAGCTATAAAGTGCGCATGCTGGAAACCTGTATCGTTTTCTACCTTTGCCCATTGCTCATTTGGCGAAACATCTTTCTTGTTACATGATTATAAAAATTAGTGCTATTGTGAAACAGTTTAATAACTCCAACCTCAATTCTCACGCAGGCTGACTGACCAAACGGAGTACTTTGGTGAACAGATTGATTTTATTCTTGGGACTTAACTTGAAGGCAAGAGGGTAAAGAGAGATAGGAAACAAGTACAATTCCAAGACAATTTGCTTTAAAAAAAAGATAGGAAATTTCAGCCTCTGAATTAAAACTATAATTCACTTTAAATAATCTTAGCACAAAGGAAGTCATTTTCCAAACATGATATCCAACATACGGATTTTTTTTCCCCAGCACAGCATGCATATAAACAGGAAAATGTTTTCAATGGGAGGTTAGTTTCTGACACCACCATATTTACACTCACATTCAGACCATTCTTAGTTCCCCTGTCCTTGTACTTTGCAGAGCCTTTTTATTTAATCCCAACATTGTGCCAGCAGAAATTCCAGTGCTGGAGTTATGCTAACGACTTCTCCAGATCACACCGTAGTTCTGATGCTGTATGACAAGTGTAAGAAGTTTAATTTTTGAGTTCAAAATAATTGGGTAATTGGCGTCATCCTGTGACAGGTTCCCCTTTCTCTTGGCCTTTGACTAATGGCCCTATTGTTATTGTTGGAGTGGCTCATGCCCCACAGCGCCATGACGCAAAACATGATCTTTGGTAGAAATGCCTCCCACCTTTGTTCCCTGCAGGAAACCAAAGGGCAACAAAGCAGCGATCCAGGTTGAGAACTTGGCTTCTTGTGCCATGATCCAACCTGTTTCAGGTGAAAAAAACCAGGTCAAAAATAGTGCCATGAGAAAACACTGACTTGAGTTCCTGGGCTGGTTTTCAGTCCTAATCGAAACCGCCATGGAGGCTTTGTCAGAAACATGTTAAAAATTCTGAGTCCTCGGATTCCGTGACAGGAGTGCCTTCTGTCCTTGAATTTTAAAAGGACTCTTCGCTGACCACAGATATTTGACCACCATGATGTAGGGTATGAATCTTGGGAAACCAGACTTCATCTTACAGTTTTGAAGTTGCTTTAATGGTCTCAAAGACCCTTTTGTTTTTTAGGTTTTTCTTTTTCTTTTTTTTTTTTTGTAGTTTTTTGAGACAGGATTTCATTTTGTAATTTAGGCTGGTCTTGAATTCAGCCTCGAACTCAGAAATCCTCCTGCTTCTGCCTCCCGAGTGCAGGGATTACAGGTGTGAGCCACCACATCCGACATTGTTTTATGTGGTTAGGGGGCTGAACCCGGGACCTTGCACTTGCAAGGCAGGTGCTAGAACCACTGAGCTAAATCTCCAGTCCTCCAAGATATATTTCTAGTGCTGGTACCTTGTCTTTTTTTACTTATTCACACTATTAAAGAAGAAAGATTTAACTGAAGAGAAAGTTTACCATTTATGTCTTCAACCAAAACCAACTCTGTGATCCTAGGGGATGATTTCATGCATTAAAAATAAAATTTCTAGTCTGGCTTATTGCTCATTTACCTAAAATGCATGACACCCTGAGTTCAATGCCCAGCATTTTTTTTTTTTTTTTTTTTTTTTTAGGTTTTTTGAGACAGGGTCTCGCGTTGTGGTTCAGGCTGGCCCTGAGCTCAGCCTCAAACTCACATCACAATCCTCCTGCCTCTGCCTCCCGAGTACTGGGATTACAGGCGTGAGCCACCACGCCCGGCACTGTGGTATGTGGTACTGGTTGCTGCTGGGTGTGGGTCTCCACACCCAGCATTGTTATGTGGTTACCGGGGAATCGAACCCTGGCTCTTGCGCTTGCAAGACAGGCGCCGGAACCACTGAGCTAACTCCCCGGCCCCCCCCAGCATATTTTTTTGTAGGTATTTTTGAGACAGGGTCTCACTTTGTAGTTCAGGCTGGCCCTGAACTCAGCCTCAAACTCACATCACAGCAATCCTCCTGCCTCTGCCTCCCAAGTGCTGGGATTACAGGCGAGAGCCACCACGCGCGGCACTGTGGTATATGGTACTGATTGCTGCTGGGCGTGAGTCTCCACGCCCATTATTGTATGTGATTACCGGGGATCAAACCTGGGTCCTTGCCCTTGCAAGACAGGCACTGGAACCATTGAGCTAAATCCCCGGCCCTGCCCAGCATATTTTTAAAAAGTCATTTTCAAACAGTGTTTTCCATGCATCAGATTGTTGATGTGCTGGAGGTCAGAGCCCAGCGGAAAAGCCTCCCTCTGCTTGTTTGTTGAGAGAGCATGATACTAAGGGAATATCTTGCATTATTCTTGTGCTTTGAGACCAATCTGGCATTCAATCTCCAGATGAAATGGCAAAAGATTCACTCATCTATCTTCTCTTCTACTCAGTAGAGATTGTTTGACTATCTACCATATGTCAGACTGTGCTCGGTGCTAGAGATAATAATAAAGTAAACTGAAGTTTATTTTCTATATTGTAGTTAAGCCAGTGATTTATAGAACTTACTTTTACTTTGCCTAAACAATAAATGATTGCTTTATATTTATTGCAACATCAGAGTCAGTTGTTATAAATAGCCAAAATTTTTTTTTTTTTTTTTTTTTTAGGTTTTTTGAGACAGGGTCTTGCTTTGTGGTTCAGGCTGGCCCTGCGCTCAGCCTCAAACTCACATCACAATCCTCCTGCCTCTGCCTCCCGAGTGCTGGGATTACAGGCGTGAGCCACCACGCCCGGCACTGTTGTATGCACTACTGATTGCTGCTGGGGTGAGTCTCCATGCCCAGTCATGTATTTGGTTACTGGGGATTGAACCTGGGTCCTTGCTCTTACAAGACAGGTGCTCAGAACCACTGAGCTAAATTCCTGGCCCCAAATGCTGACTCTTAAATATGGTGGTGGCTTTTAAGAAAATTTTTTCCAGTCTTTATATAGAGTGGCTTCTTCAACTCTTTCATTCATTAGAAGGCTCTTTTTTGGAGCAGGGGTTATCTGGGATTGAACTTCAGATATTGTGCAAGTGAGGCAGGGCCCAGAGCCAATAGGCTAAATCCCTGGCACCGTTCCCAGTTTTTTTTTTTTTTTTTTTTTTTTTTTTTTTTTGAGACAGGGTCTCGCTTCGTGGTTCAGGCTGGCCCTCAGCTCAGCCTCAAACTCACATCACAATCCTCCTGCCTCTGCCGCCCGAGTGCTGGGATTAGAGGCGTGAGCCACCACGCCCGGCACTGTGGTATGTGGAACTGGTTGCTGCTGGGTGTGGGTCTCCACACCCAGTATTGTTATGTGGTTACCGGGGAATCGAACCCGGGTCCTTGCGCTTGCGAGACAGGCGCCGGAACCACTGAGCTAACTCCCCGGCCCCCCAGTTTTGTTTTTTTTTTTTTCGGTTTTGATTTTTTTATTAGTACATGTTTTCAGGGTACAATGACTACATTCCTTGTGGAGAGTCGATCCATGTATATAATACATCTCAGTTCTTTTTCATCCCCTTTCCCCCCTTTCCCTCTTTTGATCCCTTTCTATTTGAGAAAGATCTCCCTACTTCCTATTATCTATCTTTTATTTTTCTCTGTATTTATATTTTGGGTTTTTTATAGAAGAGAAACCATGTGATAGTCAAGCATATATGCCTGATTTATTTCGCTTAACATTATGGAAACAGAGTCTTGCCAAATTGCAAAGTTGCCAGGCTGGGTTTGAATTTGTAATCCTCCTGCCTCAGCTTCCGGGTGCTGGAATGGCGGGCGGCTGCCCTCGGTAGCTGGAGGGGCAGTCTCTTGAACGTACTGTACCATGGTGTGTTCTGCGAACCAAAGAGAATTTTGATCTCTTGTGTGCCTCTTGTCATGAGGGGTAAACTAAAACTGAGCTCAGCGTAGCTCCAGACCTTCTTATCCTTTCCTGAGTTAAAGCCAGTAGCTAGTAACTCAGACTAAGACCCACCATCTCCATATAAACAACAGTGCTGATTAAATGATCACTTCGCTGATTAAATGATCACAGGAGATGCAGCAGGAGTGCCCATTTTTCATTCAAATGTTCCAGTCTCGTAGAAGTAGCTTCCAGCTCTAAATATATTGAATCACCATCAACCTACTGGAGAAAATAGGAACATAAATGCACACTTTCTTAATAGATGAGCATGGCAAGTTGTCTGATAATGCAAACAATTAAGTGGAAGAATTTATTTATACCTCTCAAAGGGACTTGGCAAATCCCTCCTGCCAGAAACAGTTCCTTCCCTGAGCAGCCTAACTGGGATCTTGAGGTGTGAGTTGTTTGCAGTTTCGAACATCTGCTGGTTTGTTTGTTTTGGGTGCAGGTTAGAAGGCTCCATAAAGAATAAATGTTCTAGGTTCTCATAACCCGAAGAAGGAACTGGGACCACCAGCAGGTGAAAATTTGTTAAAATGGTAAAAAAACCCCTTGAATCCCACTTCCCACTAAATAGATTAGAATCTAAATTTTAAAAGATCCCCAGGCAGTATGTACGTACGGTAAAGTGTGACTGGTACTGTTCTAGTAGGTTTCTCACTTTTGAACTTGGGCAGAAACTCGTGGAGGGTTTTGGTAGAATGCAGACAGATGAGCCCCTTACATAAGACTGTAAATCAGTGGGTGTGTGGGGCCCCCGAGAACCTCACTTCTGTCTTGTTCTGGGGTGATCCTAGTGAGACCATGGTGACTCTGTGCCTCCAAGGCAGGGACATCTGGTAGAATCGGAGAGCCATACATGTCGCTGAGCACTTTCTAGTTGTCACTTTTTTTTTTTTTTAGGTTTTTTTTTTTTAGGTTTTTTTTGAGACAGGGTCTCGCTTTGTGGTTCAGGCTGGCCCTCAGCTCAGCCTCCAACTCACATCACAGCAATCCTCCTGCCTCTGCCTCCCGAGTGCTGGGATTACAGGCGTGAGCCACCACGCCCGGCACTGTGGTATGTGGTGCTGGTTGCTGCTGGGTGTGGGTCTCCACACCCAGTATTGTTATGTGGTTACC
>PVIR01020056.1:0-31130 GCA_004026965.1 Petromus typicus
TTCGATTCCCCGGTAACCACATAACAATACTGGGTGTGGAGACCCACACCCAGCAGCAACCAGTACCACATACCACAGTGCCGGGCGTGGTGGCTCACGCCTGTAATCCCAGCACTCGGGAGGCAGAGGCAGGAGGATTGTGATGTGAGTTTGAGGCTGAGCTCAGGGCCAGCCTGAGCCACAAAGCGAGACCCTGTCTTCAAAAAAAAAAAAAAAGAAAACAACCCAATTTTTAAATGGGCACTTCACCAGGAAATATATAGATGAAATCAGCATCTGAAAAGAAGGTCCACATATTTATGAAAATGCATGTTAAAACCAAAATAAGATACTACTGCACATCTACTGAATGCCATCAGTGAAAATAACTGAAATTCCCAAATCCTGGGAAGAAGGAGGAGATATTGAAATTCTCCATTGCTGATGGGAATGTAAAATGGTACAGTCATTCCAAAAAACAGTTTTGCTGTTTTTTACAAAATTACACAAATTACCACATGACTCAGTACCTAAAGGGATGAAAACTTAACATTCACACAAAAACCTGCATGTGTTGTTTGTACGTGAAAAGCGGGCAATAATCCAAATGTCTGAAATGATAAAGTGTAACATCCAGACAGGAATATTATTCAGTATAAAAAAAAAATTACTCACACAGCTTAGATGTTACAAATGCCTGTCTGGGTGGAAGAACTCAACTTTTAAATGTTTCATGTTATACACCTCAGCTGTTTATACCCAGGTGTTCCCTCGGAGCTCAGGTGCTCATAGATGGGGCTGTGGGGGTGACTGGCGCACAGGGCCCTGCAGGTCCTGACTTTTTTTTTTTTTTTTTTTTATAAAGCTTCGCTCGGTGTTTATTTTTTTAGATTTTTTTTTTTTTTTTTTTTTTTTTTTTTTTTTTTTTTTTTTTTTTTTTTTTTTTGAGACAGGTTCTGTCTTTGTAGTTCAGGTTGGCCTTGAGCTCAGCCTCCAGCTCACATCACAGCAATCCTCCTGCCTCTGCCTCCCGAGTGCTGGGATTACAGGCGTGAGCCACCACGCCCAGTATTGTATGTGGTTAACTGGGGAATGAACCCAGGTCCTTGTGTTTGCAAGACAGGTGCCAGAACCACGGAGCTACATCCCCAGCCAGTTTGTGTGACTTGCTGGAGGTGTGCCTTGGAGGGCTTATCGTCCCTGCGCCTCCCTTTGCCTTCTTCCTGCTTCCTGCTCAGTCACCACACTGTGAGCCACCTCTGTGCCAGGCCCTTCTGCCCTGCTGTCCCGCGTTGGAGCCAGCCAGCTGGGACTGAACCCTCTACAAACGGAGCCAAACAGTCCTTCCTCCTTTAACTAATGGGTGTTAGGTATTGTGTCCCAGTGACAAGAAAAGTGACTATGACAGACTACACTCCCACAGAGACAAAACTAGTGATAAAGGATCCACACTTCCCAGGTCAGACAGCTGTGAGCCCCCGTGAGCACCAAGGCGCAATGCGAAGGAGCATTTGAGGGCATCTGAGCTGTTCGGCACACTGAATTAGAAAACAGTCACATCACTCCACATATGTACCCCAAAAGTCAATTTCACTGTACTGTAAATCTTTAAATAAAATTAGTTTTCAAAATGCATGTTGAATGCTGTTTAATGTCTTTCAGCATCCAAGAATGTGATATGATTTTGCCCCTTTTTTTCCCATAATACAATAAGTGGTATAAAATAATTTCTGTTTAATATATACTAAATGAGTTTTTGAAAATTTTATCATCTAAAACTAAGGATTTTTTTTGAAGTCTGGTTTAAAAAAAATAAGCTACTAATATTCAGAATTTGCTCCTATGAGTAAGTAAATGTAAAAATGTAAGTACTCAGAGTGAATCCTTCCTTGAGAAGTTCTGTGAAGACTCATGTTTTACAAGATATATTTAAAATCCATTATATTATTTTGATTTTTTATTGTTGTTTTATACTCACATTTCAGGTTTGTCACCACTGTCTGCTTTAGTAGAGAGCAAGACACTAACCCTTTCATAGTTAGAAGATGCTATGCTTTGCTAGAAGGAGCACGGACTTTGGTCAAGACAGATCTGACTTTAAAAGAGTCTGTCAGTTTCCAGTGACTTCCTTTACCTGCAGTGTGGCAGAGAGCAGTGAGAAGGAGTCTTATGGGCCACATCTGGGAGATGGGTTCTGACATTAGTAACTCATAGGATTACTGCAATTTGTGGCTGGTACTTGTGCCCGAGTGCAGTATTTATTATTTGTGCACCTGAAGGGTGTATGTAAGTTTTCTGTGAACTTGAGGTTATTCCTAATTTACCCATTCACTGAGATAATATTTAAATGGCCCTGAGATGAAATGTTTGCTTTAAATAATCACACATATGTGGTTAGAACAGAAAGTAGGTGTGATTGGAATACTTTCAAGACTGTAATTCACACACAAGTGCATTCCAACTTACTCCCACATGAAGTAAATGTTTACATCTCTTGCCTTGCCTGTAAGCCGTATAGATCTTTCACAAGATTAGTGAAGGCTCACCCAGCAGTAGGTGTTAGTAAAAGGCTTTTCATTTTGTTTGTTGTCTTGTTTTCAGGGGTTCAAGGTAAAGGTGAAGTTTTCAAAAGTGATAAGTGGGTTCTTCCTAGGTACACCACAAATTACTAGCAACAGATTAGTAAACTCTGAAGCTTATTATGTCAGGTTTCATGGAAATAAATGATACTTGCTAATTATTAAAACAATATTTTCAAACTAACCATCCTTTTAAAACTTAAAATTCTACCTTTGTTAGTAGTGCAAAGCACACATAGAGAGGAATCCATAAGGTAAACCTGAGAATTCAGATGGAAAACATTCTCACATAATATGGTCAGATTTTAAACATGCAGCAAAACTTCTACATTATGGCTCCAACCTCAATTTTAAGAAGATGCATCTCTCACCTTTTTAAATATCCATTCCCTTCCAGAGAGCAATACTCGCTGCTTCCTCTTCGGATCCTGAGAACCCGTCTCTCAGTTCTGGCCACTTCTCACTCTACCCACGGACATACCTTTCTCGGTCGAAGGAATCGCTGTTTGCTCCTAACCAGATGTTCTCCCCAAGGGCCTGCTTTAAGTCAGTAAGGTAATATTTCCTGCCCTTTGTCTTCTTGTTCTTCATGCTTCGACTCTTTATCACAATGTTGTTGTGGTGTTTTTGGTTCCTGATGAAACACCACTGTCAACTGAGCTTATGCTGAGTTTCAGCGGCTGTGACATGTCTCAACTGCATTATCTTGTAAGTGTTGGCTCTAGTGAAAGCTAGAAAGGTGCCAAATGCCTAAAACAAAACATTTCAAAGGGTTCCTATGGATACACCCTAAAACCAGGAAGTACACACTGGATTGAGTTGACTCACTCAACAGTAATGGCCTCTTCTCCACCCAGCATGGCTTTGCACACACTGTAATCCGTGCTGGAGGAGGCCAGAGCATCTCATGACTGAGATCACATCCCTGAAGGTGTACGTTTTTGCCTATAAACCCATTCCTAAGTGGGTGATTGTGTTTGAAGTGATTTATCACAGCATTTAGAGATAAAATATGGAGACTGTACTAGAGCTGTGGAAACCAAGGTAGGAAATGGTGTGTTTTATGTAGAGGAGTAATCAGAAAATAATGAATATGCACTCTAATCAGAGAGAAGTCCCGGGAACAGATTGAAAAGTCTTCCTTTTATTGCAAGTCAAACCCGCACATGGCAGGACTCAGAGCAATAAAGTGAGTTTTGTGCCTCTGCATCTGGTTGTATGAGATCTTTATGTGTCACTGTGATTTTCCTCTTGTGTATTCATGTTTTAGTTTTAATGATTTACTTAGAGTTTGGTTTTGGGTTTTTTTTAATGAGAGAAAGCTTCAGGGCTCCAGTGTCAGCTCTGCTGGACAGCCCCTGAGTTAGGAGTGGTGGGGGAGGGCGGGGAGGGGAGGAGTCATGGAGGGAGGAGTTTGTCCTGAAGTGAAGAGCAGTTTATTTTTCATTTTAAAAGGAAATGATTTTTATCTGCTTATATAGTGACTTTTTTTCTGGGTGGTTTGCCTACCCTGGCCTTGTAAAATCTCTTTGTCTTTTCCTTTATGCTTTTCTAAGAGTGTTGCCTATAATGGATATTGGAAATACTTGTGCTTCTTTATGATTTGCTGTTCAGCTTTTTGTACATATATTTTGACATTCAAAAATTCAGAGTTTTCTTCCAGTCAAATATATTGATATTTTTCTTTGTAGTTTCTGTCACTGGTGTTCTTCAGTGCCCAAAGATGCCACTACATTTATATTCACTAATTCTACTGTTTCAATTCATTATTTTTTGTAGCCAGGTGTAACAACTGTAATCTCATCATTTTGGAGGCGGAGACAGGAAGATTATCATAAGTTTGAGGCCAGCCTGGGCCACAGAGTAAGTTCAAGACCAGCCTATACTATACAGCAAGACCCTGTCTCAAAAAACAAAAACAAACCAACTAGTTTTGCTTTTTTAAAAAAGTCAATCCATTCTTTAGTCCACTTGGAATTGATTTGGATGTGAGACAATAGTTCTCATACAGATTTATACATTAGACTCACTTAAGAAAAAAATGTCCCTAGATCCCATCCCTGATTAACTCATTGGGAATGTCAAGATGAGCTCTGATGGTGTGTGTATGTCACATATATGTATATACACATGCACTTGCACACACACACATATTTTAAATTTCTGTAGGTGATTCTTGAAGCATAACAGTTGTCCTGAACTTCTGGGTAAAGTCAGATCAGGGCTCAGCATTTGCTTTTCAAGCCACTTTGTAAAGATATTTTTGAAGAATATTTGCTGATATGAAAATAGTCATAATAAAATGAGCAGTAGTGAGAAAATGTGTATATAAACTTTATACATAACAATAATCTTTAATTTCAATCGTACATTACCATACTTAGTACTATTTAAAAGATAAAAAATACATTCAAATCTTAATTATGATTATCACCCAGTGGCAGAATTTAAATTTTTCATATTTATTATTTTTACATTTTCCAGATTCTTTACCAGAATCAGGTATTATTCTCTATAGTGAGTAGTTAGTAGCAAAAAGTGTTAGTTTCATTTAAAAAGGTTATTTTCTGGTCATTATAAAAATATACTGAAAAGTGCTGCTTGAACTGTGTTAATATTATTAGGTTAAATTCATAGCTGCCAGAGGTGGCTAATCAGATGAGAACATGTCTGCTTGTATGCATAGGTTTTATTAGGTGCTGCTTTTATTTTTATAGCAAAGCATTTATTTTAAAATACTTACATACTTATACAGTGTATTGATTTAAATTATTATTGATTGTAACTTACTATACTTAATTTTTCTTTTTATTGTTAATTTCTCTTGAGAGTGTAATACAATTTTGAGAAGGCTGATGAAAGGAATGTATTGCAACATTTGATTTATTTGCCCAATGAGAAAAGCATAACAATCAGTGATGGCTTTATGTTAGCTTTTCTTCACCTCCCCATTCTGCATAGGAAAACAAATTTAATGATGAGATCTTACATTCCCGTGGGGCTTCTAATGACATGAAGACAGAATTTAACTCAACATTTAATTCATCTTCTTTTTGACATTTGACAGATTTTTGTTTGCTTTGTTTTTGTTTTTAATGATACGGAGAACTAAACTCAGGGTGTTCACACTGATCTGTATTCCCAGGCCTTTTATTTTCATGTTTTATATTGAGATAAGGTCTCCTTAACTCACTAAATTGCCCAGACTTGACTTAAAATTACTATCCTGTCTCAGCTTCCCAGAATGGAAAGATTACAAGTATAGGCCATCACATGAGGCTGGTAGACAGGATTTAAAAACAAACACAAAACACCTTTTTATCTGAATCTTACAAAAATCCAGTATTAAGGATGCAGATTTTACTGTATTTAATTTGATCTAAGAATCTGCTTTTAAGTTTCATCCCTAATTTAACTAAGAAAATAATAGTGCTCTGACTCAAATTTTGTGACACAGTAATTTCTAATCATATTGGCCATTAAATGCACTCCAGTTCAGAGATCTTTAGGTCTGAAAAATACAGGCATCTTTGAATCAGTGCAACATAGTAATTATTCTCTTCAACTGAAAATATAGAAAGATAAGGCACTGTTCTTGTTCATTATATCCAAGGTTTGAACCTTAATAACCAGAATGTTCTGTAAAACACAAATTAATCTTAAACAATGTACGTGAAAAAAGTCTCACCTGATAATTTGTTGAGATATGTTTACCCAAGTGGTAAAGATATGGTAGGTTATCGACCTGCAAAGTATTAGAAGCCACATCTTCCTCCAGTCTGAATGACACATGGTCTATTCTGTGATCTTTCTTTCTTCCACATGTAATGTAACTTCTTAGGAAAAGTTCTGCAAAAGCTCTCTGACTGGCCAGATGACTCAAGTCCCTGTTTGATATAGCCTTGTTATGATGGGAATCAAAACATTTTATCTTAATCAAATCTTTTATTTGGTTACGTAGAACAGACTAGCACTCATTTTACTTAATCCAATCTTAGATCTAAAGCAGTGTCTTTAGAGATCCTATAAAAACAATCCCTGCTACTGTAAAGGAATCTAAAGCCTTCGGGGACAAGTAATTGTCCATGTCATCACATGGTGGTACCGAAACCAGAATCAAAGCATCTGGATTCCAGGAAGTAAGCCCTTTCTACTTCTCCTTCTTCTGACATTTGGAATACTATAAAGGTTATGCCTGTTAAGTGCACTGAATTTGTTAACAACATGCTCCTTTTGACGTTTGTTTTGTAAGTGTTTGCTTTGCCTACTTTGGGAAAAAGAAATCTAAAAATAGCAACTAGCAGTGACAACTTACTCATCACTCACAGAACTCAAGGCAGGAGCCAACTCTGGGTTTTTGAATGTAATCCTTTCAACAACCTTGAGAGGGAACGAGTTCAGATAGATTAAGCAACTCACCAGCGATACACAGAGTTGGAGTGTGGTCAAAATCGAAAGCTGTTTGTTTACTCCCTTCTCTTGATTGGCACAGACTTCAAGTGAAGTATTTAGTGCTACATAGAAGACAGACACCCTGACACTCATAAGTATGACACACTAAAAGATATTTGAGCAAACTTCTCTGGACATTCATAGACCTTTTGGGAGACCAGTAGGAAGGGGGACACCCACTGGGAGGACATTGACACTGTTGTGCTGTACCCTTAGGACAAGAAAGAGAAAGTATCAGATTTCCCAGGTTACTATAGGGCTCATTGTTTTGTAGTGTAACCTCTTTCCCAGCAAGTAGATTATCACTCACTTTATCAAAATGCTATATTTTCCTTAAGGTATGTTTAAAAAATAAGAATCTTGCTTTACATTTCATTGCTATTTAAGTTACATAGTTATTCATCTTATGTTTAGCAAGTTTATGTTTTCATTTTTTCATCCCTTTATAAATATATAACCCTGGATTTCATCTAAAGTTGTTGGCTTTGACCTCAAATGAATAAAAGCTATAAAATTCTCTGTCTGGGAATAGTATATAGCATTAACATATAGCTCTCTCGTCATGGTATTTTTTTAAAAAATATATTTGAAATAAGATTCTGCAATTCAAATCAGAAGTTTTTTTCACATTCATACTGAATGATTTTAGGCATAACTGTCAACATAGGATATACATGGATAATCTTTTTTTTTTTTTTTTTTTTTTTTTTTTTTTTTTTTTTTTTTTTTTTTTTTTTTTTTTTTGGTTTTTTGGTTTTTTGAGACAGGGTCTCGCTTTGTAGTTCAGGCTGGCCCTGAGCTCAGCCTCAAACTCACATCACAATCCTCCTGCCTCTGCCTCCCGAGTGCTGGAATTACAGGCGTGAGCCACCACACCCGGCACTGTGGTATGTGGTACTGGTTGCTGCTGGGCGTGAGTCTCCATGCCCAGTATGGTATGTGGTTACCGGGGATCGAACCCGGGTCCCTGCGCTTGCAAGACAGGCGCCGGAACCACTGAGCTAACTCCCCGGCCCATGGATAATCTTTTTTAACAGACTTGGCAAGACCATCAGAAAAAAAAAATGATTTGACATAGTTACTGTTTTGTTTGCCAAAAGAATCATTGCTTATTTAACAAAAACTAATTTTTTTCAAAGATTATATTCATTACCATTAAAGAGTATATAATTTTAAAGATGAAGCCAAAATAATCTTGAAAAAAAAGAGTAAAGTGGACTCACATAACTTTATAATGAGACTTACTACAAATATTCAATATTCATAATTTGGTTTAGTATAAAGATAAAAATATCAGGGCCAACAATTTAGCTCATTGGTTCTAGTATCTGCCTTGCAAGCACAAGATCCCAAGTTCAATTCCCAGTAACCACATACAATAATGCCAGGCATAGTGACTCATGCCTAACCACCAATCAGTAGCACATACCACAAGGCCAGGCATAGTGGATCATGCCTGTAATCCCAGTACTCGAGAAGCATAGGCAGGAGGATTGCTGAGAGTTCGAGGCTTGCCTGGGCTGCCTGGTGAGCTCAGGGCCAGCTTGAACTACAATGTGAGACCCGTTTCCCAAAAAAGAAAAAAAAATAAATAAACATATCAATAGAACATAATATAGAGTCCAGAAATTGCCCCTACTTACAGTGCATTGCTTTACAACAGAAGTGTCAAGAGGGTTAAGTAGGAGGAGACTCTCTACAGTACTGGACTGACAGTAAGTGTATGGAAAAATGAGAAACATTAGCCTCTATCTCATAACATAGCCAAAAAAAAATTAATTTGAAAGGAGTCAAGAAACTAAAACTAAAACCACAAAAAATTATTTTAAAAATTCTGTGATCTTTTCATAGGGAGAAAAATTAAGACACAAAAAACATTATCATACAAGAGTGATAAAATACATTTTATCAAAATTAATATTCAAAAGGCAAAATGAAAATGAATAATAAGCTACAGACTGGTAGAAAATATTCAATTACATATTTCATAAAAGGATTTTACCTAGAATCAGTAACACAACTAAATTTATAAAGTGCAACAGTTTTGAGGTACAAAAATTTTAATCAATGGGCCAGGGATTTAGCTCAGTGGTTCCAGTCTCTTCCTTGCAAGTGCAAGGGCTGGGGTTCAATCCCTAGTGACCACATACAACAATGCTGGGCTTGGAGACTCACGCCCACCAGCAATCAGTACCATACACCACAGTGTCAGGTGTGGTGGTTCACTCCTGTATTCCTAGCACTTGGGAGGCAGAGGTAGGAGAATTGCTGTGAGTGCAAGGCTGAGCTCAGGGGCAGCCTGAACTACAAAGTGAGACCCTGTCTCAAAAAAAAAATTTATCAAAAGAGATACATAGATGACCACTAGTATGCACATAGAAAGATATTCTGTATTATTAATTATCAGAGAAATATAAAATCAAAACCAAGTAATACTTTACACACTCAAGAATGGCTGAAATTAATGAGACTAATAATTTTCAAATGGCAAGAATATATAGCAACTCAAACTCAAATTCATTGCGGTTGGGAGTGTAAAATGGAACAACCACTTTGGAAAACTTGACAGCAGTTTCTTGTAGAGGTAAGCATACATTGCTCCTAGGACCTAGGAATTCTACTTTGAAGTCTTACAGAAAAAATAACCAATTGATCAACAAAATCACTTGATTTGAATCAGTGTTCACTGTTGGGTTGTTCATAATCATTGTCTTAGTTACTTTTCCTCACTAAGACAAAAATATTAGGCACAAAAAGTTAAAGGAGGAAAGCTTTATTGTAGCTTATGGTTTGTAGAAGTTTCAGTTCATTGTTGGCTGGCTCCAAGGCAGGGTGACATGGCAGAGAGACTTGGCAAAGGAGAAACAATTTATGGTGAGCAGAAGACAGCAAAGCACTGAAGTAGCAAGCTGCAAATGACAAACAATTGACACAGCAGCCCTATTTTTTCCCCTACATTCTATCCAGGCCATCAGCTCTTAGGGTGAGTGGTACACACGCTCAGGGAGGGCCTTTCTATGATCTACTTCAAGAACCATGACCAACAAATAAGTGATCATACCACCTTTTAAAAATTAATTGTATTGATACATTCTAGGTACACATAGTGACAATATTCATCATAGAGAATTTTTACCTATACATGATGTATCTTGATTCTTTTTTTTCCCATTTCCCTCCCCTCCTTTCAACCTCTCTTCCCCTGCTTATCTACAAAATATTAATCACATATCCTTGATCCCAGCATCACTCACTTAATCCCAGCATCAAACTCAATCTCAAACTCATTGCTGTTGGGAATGTAGATCCAGCCACCTTTGAACAACCCCCACCTATGACTGTGTAAGGCTTTGGGTGGTCATCTGTATGCAAGACACAACAGTAGTCAAACATGGGACAACCCTAGTAGCCATAAACATGAACATGAATAAGAAAATGTTAGCATATTTAGGTGAAGAAATCTTACTCAGCCATAAAAATGAAATGAACTGTTGATACATACAACATGTATGAGTCACATGTTAAGCACAAGAAGTTATCACATGCTTAAATTCATGCAAAGTGTAGAAAGGCAAAACTAATCCAGAGTGATTGAAATAGAACAGCGGCAGCTGGTTAAAAGGAACACAAGGAGATTTTCTGAGGTGCTAGGAATATTCTTATCTTGGTTGGATGTTGTTTCCATGGATGTACACTTTTATCAAAATTCACCGAACTGTCCACTTAAGATCCATGTATTTTATCCAGTAAATTTTATCTACAGATATTTTTAAAGATGCCATTGTAATTGTCGCTATAAAGGTAGCTAATAAATGAAGTTGTTTCACACAAAGACTTAAACACAAGATGTAGCAACATAATTCACATCGGACTACAGAGTAGATTTTACTCTTTAAGACATGGCAGAGCTGGAAATATTTCTTTTTAAAAATTATTTAAACTATTTAAACTCCTGCTGGAAGCTCAACTCCTATTGGAATGTTAAGCTTAATTTGATTTTAGTGTTTTGAGGGGACTGTGAGTAAATATATCGGAGAGAGAAAAGAACGTGACCTAAAGCCATGTGATGTGGATTCCATGACAAAATGTGCAGCAGGATAGGTACAAGGATTAAAGCAAAGGCCCAGGAGGCATCTGAAGAATGGCAAAAAGAAGGGAAATGTATAGAACAATTGGCTTCTTTGTATCTCGCAGATGACAGAATTACACGCAATAATTTAAGACTCTAGAGAGAGATATTTAGGTTAGACTTTCAGACAGCATGTAGTGATGGGACACGTCCCTCCCTTTAGATCAGTCCCCGGAGCCTGCCCAGTTTGTGGCACTGGTGCTACTAAAGGTACGGGGAAGAGCCACCACTGCTTGAAAACCCGTAGGCCTGAACCAGGAACTCAGGGCACCTGTGCGTGGGGAAACGGGGCCTGCTGAGGAAGCACCTTGGACCAGCACACATTTTCAGCTATGGAAGAAAGAAAGAGAGGTATTTGCTCATTTTAAAAAATTATTCAAGGAATCTCTGACTTTGATCATCTGCCCTCAACTTCAGCCTTGGCTCCTCTGGCCAGAGATCCCTCCTCTGTGCTCCTGTTCACACCCCTTGCCCTGCCACACCGTGCTTGGATTTCCATCTGTTATCCCCTCTCTGCACCAGGAGCTCAGTCAGGGCAGAAACTGTCTTTTATCACCTGTGTATTCTTAATATTAGCAGTAGGCTTTACACACACTAAGCACTCAGTAAATCATCATTTCCAGAGTTTGTTTGCAATAACAGTGTTCTCTTAATGACCATCTTCAGCTATGGGGGAAAACGTTCATTTTTTTAAAATTAGAAATTCCTTTTTTTCATATATTCTCTTGTGAGAAAATTAAAAGAACTTAGTGAAGGGAAATTGAAAACAAACTCAAGAATATTATAAACTCTTGGTTTGAATCAAAACATCCCCCACACGGCTCATGTGTTCAGAGGCGGGGCTTTTGGAAGGAGATCGGATGATAAGGTGCTAACATCATTAGAGATTGTCTGCTGTCTACTTTACTTACTGCCTGCAATGTGTCAAGCAGCATTACAGGTGGGGATTTGGACTGAGAAAAGATATGGTGCCCTGTCCTAAAAAACTCTTACAGATAAAGGAGAAACATGGAGTCAATAAAGATATCACACCGAAAAAGCATCAAACTTCTGCGCACCGTTTCATGAGAAGGTAGGTACAGGGTTCCCATGGACAGGAAAGGGCTCGTGGGGAAGATGAAGGGTGAGATAAAGATACCAGACTCTTGAGAAATTAGTGAAGATGAGTTACCAGTGGCCTGTGGCAAAGCAGATAACTTGTGCAATACACAGAAATCTCAAGGAAAAATGTGTGGGGAAAAATGAGTTGTTCAGAAAGGGAAGAAAGCAGGACAGGAGTTGGAGAGACCTAGAAGATGGACTTAACAAGATGCATAGTGGCCACATCATAAAACACTTTGAGTACCAGACCGAGGGATGGCAGTTTACCTTGAAGCATCTTAGGAGGGTAAGATGACCAGAATTCTACCAACATAAATAGTAGTACATCATGAATTGAAACAGAAAATACAAGAAAAGGACTGATTTCATTGGTATTAAATATTGAGGTTAGCTCCAGAGATGCTGAGTTTGAAAATGTGTGTGTCTCTTGAGTGGGGAACACTGCATTTGGTGACTTTCTCCACAGCAGGTACCTCTGGCCTTTGGCACCCATTCCATGGGAGCACAAGCACTACACAACCACTTTGCTAATGATGGTGCTCACCTCAATGAAGAAAGCAGTAACTGTGTGAATGACTGGAACATTTTAACATTTCTTTGCATCATTGCAATCTTAATGTAAAATTGTCCATTTCATGTTTTACTCTTGCCTGTAGCTTTCTGTACATGTGTGTATGCATCCATCCTGAAATTAATAAAATTATTTCTCATTTTGTATTCTGTCCTAATAATGTGAGATATTCATGTGAAAAGTGGGTGCACAGACTACTTTATAAAAAAAAAATTTCTCAGTTGTATGTATTTCCCACTGCTTTCTGAATTCTTCAGTTTCAGGACAAAAAATAAAACACATTCCTCCCTGTGTTTTGAATTCAAAGCTGGTGCATTCTCATAATGGCATGTGAGTATTTTCTTCTGTGTTCGGCAAAGGGTAGTTTATGTGATACTTGAGATTGTGTAGTTGATATTCATGAATATTACCATATTTTTCATTGCCAACATATGGGTTGGTGTTTTATAGGAAGAGTCTGTATTACAGCTACACAAATGACCCCACAAAGGTTCATACAGTTGCCAACTGCGCAGAGACACCACCCAAGGCCCTTGAGAGCACTCTAACAGGAAGACAACATCAAATAAGATGGCGATGGCTTCATTAACAGCCTGTTTGAATGGCATACTCACACTTGGAGATAAAAATGTTCTGAAGAGTATGTTTAGGTCTGCTAATGAATATTTCATTCCTGCTGGAGAAAGCACCCCGGGGAATACTGTACAAACAACCCTGCCATACACTTGCTTCCCTTTGTGTTCAAGTGGTGTGTGTTCCTGAAGAGGATGAACTGCACATTTGACAGCACCAACTCTTAAATACACTGTTGCCCTTGGTGTCTAGTTTTCTTTTCCATGTGAAACTGAATTCTCATTTGCAAGCTAAGTATAGTACATAGGTGAGGCATTAAATTGGATCAGTGTTTATTTACTGAGCATCTAATTTTAAGATTTAAAAAGTCACCCCTTTAAAGGGTTTTATAAGGCTGAAACCTTACATGGAATATAAAATTAAAAGGTTTACAAATAAGTATGTTTTGCTGTGTTGTATGATGATTTTAATTTATGAGTTAAAAAAAAAATCTTTGAAGTGTATCAGCCCTTACATGTTCACAAGATCTGGAGGATCAGGCCCTTCATTTGCATTTTTGTGTTTTCTTTAGCTCAAAATAGATTTGATTAAAAACAAAATTTGGCACAAGATTAATCCATAATAGGATTTTATTGCTTCTGTTATTTTTTTAAATAGTGTAATGCTTTGAGGTGTGATTAGCTCCTAAGTACAGCAGCTACTTTTCAGATATGTCTCATTTGGTTTTCTTTTGTATACACTCATCGTGTTCCTCATCTGAGCACTGGTATGTTGAAAGCATAGCTTCATTTGCTCTCTTCATATCTACCAAGAAATAAATTTTAGCACTGTTTTCTTTTGCAAGATCATGACAAATGAGTCCTTGTAGTTACTAGGAATGAGGTGTAATGTATTTCACAATGAATAGGTTTGCCTGAAGGTGTACCTATTAGATACTAAAATTTAAAGAAAATAATAGTAATGATTGAAATGTTAGAATGGAGTTGCTCACCTACCCTCAACAATATGTGTGGTAGAGGCCAGATCTTGCTCCAAAAGACATCTCTGTAAGTAGAGTGGAAATCAGCACACTTCCTGCAGTGTGTAATCAACTTGGAACAACGTTCTTTTCCTTATAGTCTATTTTGATTGGAAGAGGCCATATCGACATGATTATTAGTTCAGTTTTCTATAAATGACAAATTTAATTTTCCCCTGATATGAAATTCAAAACCTTTGTTTTGAATTGTTCATTTTTTTTCTCTGTATGTAACATGATGCCCATCGTTTAGTACCTCTTGATCACAAGCTGAGAATTAAACAAGGCTCAAGACTGGAACAGAAATTTGGTCTTTAGACTTATAATCTAAATTAGGCATGTGATTCAAAGGCAAGCTGTTAAAAAATCTGCAGTAAATATGTAGAATTTATTATCCAGGGAAGCTGGGTCCACCGTGTATATGTATATATACATACATACATACATACACATACATATATTTAAAAATAATATACATAAATGGTATATCTGTGAATAATATACATAAATGTGTGGTTCTTTACTCATTCACATCTGTGGCATATCTGTGAATAATATACATCAATGTCTGGCTCTTTACATACTCATTCTTTATCCTTTCTTTATATTTGTGTGATCCATATAAGTGAGAACTAAGCATGTGTATACTTCACATGTTTTAAGACCACGACGGTTTATCTTAATGGAAAGAACATGCATTGACCTTGTATAATTAGAGGATTACCCTAGCTCTATCGATTAATAGTGTGACTTTGTACAAGTTATTTAGCCTAGATCTTTCCTAAAGGAGAAGTAAGAGGGGCCTACTTAGAAAGCTGCCCTCCTAGCACTTAATCAGAGACTTGCATTTAATCCTCACATCCCCTAACATGCTAGGTAGGTTGATAATAGGCATTATCTTAAGGGAACTGAGAGTGTGGCCCTATTTTTCTTTATGCTAATGCCGTTGTAAACCCTCACCATGCTTTCCTACAAGACTGCTTTTAAAATTCTAGGCTAATCACCTCTCTGATTTAAAGTCACATGTTTTGAATGAACAAAGCACATGAAGCTTGTGAAAAAATATTGTCATTTTTTAAAATTCTAAACCTTAAACCCGAAAATATTAACATGAATTATCACTAATATTATGTTACTAATTTTATTACAAAAGAAATGAAATATCTTAATGATGTTTTGAACTAGATATAAAATATTTCAATTTTAGAATTTTTTAAGGAAAAGAATATCTTTAAGATTATTTTCTTTGGGCCGGGGAGTTAGCTCAGTGGTTCCGGCACCTGTCTCGCAAGTGCAAGGACCCGGGTTCGATTCCCCGGTAACCACATAACAATACTGGGTGTGGAGACCCACACCCAGCAGCAACCAGTACCACATACCACAGTGCCGGGCGTGGTGGCTCACACCTGTAATCCCAGCACTCGGGAGGCAGAGGCAGGAGGATTGTGATGTGAGTTGGAGGCTGAACTCAGGGGCAGCCTGAACCACAAAGCAAGACCCTGTCTCAAAAAAAAAAAAAGATTATTTTCTTTGAGTTTAGTTAAAACTAATAACTGAGACATTATTGCCAATTACAAGATTCAATTAGTAAAAATGATCAGCTATTAAAGGCAAACTTCTTTAATTAAATATTAAAGGCCTTGAGAATCACTATTCACATGTGAGAAGAGAGATATGAATATAATATGCATGAGGTTAAGTAAGATCGATCCCATGGCTCTGAACTTAAATTAATACCTCTATCTCCTCTTTCTGAGCTGTGTCCAACAATCAGATGACTAGAAAACCAGGAGGCACAAAAACAGGATGAGCTTACCACAAGACACAGTCAACAAAATGTGTGAGGAGGATAAGACTACAAGAGAAAAGAGCTTAGTTTTTTCAACAAAAAAGCTGCATAAGAAATAAAAGATGGAAAAAGGTTACAGAAAAACAAACCAAAACAAAATGAGACTAATAGACATATTAAATCAACCAGACAAAAAAGATATGACTCCTGTTTGAACCTTGCATTTAAAAATTTTTCAAAACAATATATTAAATTTCTAGCGAAGTGAGAAAGATTTTTTTTCTTTCAAACAAATAATCCATAAATTTTTTCAGGAAACACAAAGAAATATGAGTTTTTATATTTTGCCCTTTTTCTTTTATCTTTCTGACTACTGTATAACTGAAAGCACTTAAAACCTTTTACCATGGAACCTTTTATACACAAGGACCCCAGCAATGTATTGTTTGGTTTGCTGGAGTTTTGATCTTTGCAAACATGGTGTCACATTGGGTATGACTTTTTCAGTCCTGGTTTCAAGATCTATTCTATTGCTGTACACCTCTGTAATTCTTTCATTTTTCTACCACCATACAGTATTTCATTTTTAGGTGGTGGTGCTGGGGATTGAGCCTGGGGCCTTGTCACTGAGTCACCTCCCCAGTCCTCTCTCATTTTTAAAATATCCTGCTAAGTTGCTCAGTCTGGGTGTTAACTTGTGAGTCTCTTGTTTCAGCCTCCCGGAGTACTTGGATTATAGGCATGCACCAACATGCCTGCTCATACAGGATTTCATTGAGTGAATATATCACCACTTAATTTACCAGTCTCAGTGGGTACTAGACCTTCTTGTGCATACATATAAGCATTGTTCTAGGACATAAACTGAAGGGTAGAACAAACAGATCACAGACAGTATGCATGTTCAACTTTGCAACTTGAGCCCCAATTCCTTTTAATAGTGGTTCTTCCAAATTATACTCCAACCAGCAGTTTGAAAGGATTTCTTTTGCTTTTTAATTATTTGTCATGTTTTTCCACTGGAAAATACAAGTGGCCTGAAATGGTAAAAATAATTTATATAGGCCTACTTTTATACAGGTGTCCTTTAGTTTATTTTTCAGCACTTCTCCAGGACAAACTCATTCCTGCTCACACATGCGAGACACAGGTCTTGTCTTCTCCACTCCATTTAGATGAGAACTGCGTGAGGATGGGGACATCGACTACAGTGTCTGTTTTCTCTCCAATTTCTCTCTAGAGAATCACCTTCTGCCCCTTTCTACATCTGTAACTTCTCGTGAGCCCCCTCCCTTCCCCTTCTGCAAGGTACACCTGGCCCAGCCCCGGCCATTCCTCAGCCCAGGACAGAGGGATATATCCTTCAGGACATGCCTCAGGTTAGCCCAGGAATCTTGGGGAATTTTTGAGGAAGCAAAGCATTGTTTTGTTTGGTTTGGTTTTTTTCCCTCTGAGCTTCTGAACGAATCAGACATATGCTTAGAGAGCCTGAAGTTTGTGCATGACAGCTTGAATTAACTTGATCAAGAGTAAATTCAACACAAAAGGAAACTAAACCAATTGGAGGAAGAGACTGATTTCTGGATCTAGCTGTGACAGACGGCAGCTAATTTCCCTGGTTTTTTAGGTAAATAAGTTAAAAGGTAACTCTCCATCCCTATACCAGTCCTGATATATTTAAAAAATATTTATTATCCACACTTGTGAAGGATAAAACTGTAGCAATGAAAACACTCCAAGAATATTTACCTTGATATTTTATGCAAATGATCTTGATATTGGGAAATTACAGTTATAGCTTGTTCAATGTGCTAAGAATATTAAAGCAACCCTATTCTGTTCAGGTACTTACAGAATATGACAGCTAGTTTCTACTTTGAGATGGTTCATTATATCATTTAATGAAACCAAACCACAGTTGCAGGGGGAAAACTTGAAAGCTCTTAAAATGAACAATACACACAATTGCAATACGTAGGGGGAAGAGAAAGACAGACAGACACAGAGAGTTGTGTATGCTTAAGAAGATTCTGGACTTCTTAGATGTGCTCACCTTAAGTGAAATCATAAAAAAGACTGTTGCTGGAATAGGTCTTGCAAGATCTTGGATCTTACACAATTTGGAGCATCCTCCTTAAGAAAATAAATGCAAAATTAGATGTAAGGACTTAGAACTCACCCTTGCAAGCACCGTCCCAGAAACTTAAGGTTCATGAGAATCATGGTACATCTGCCTTTGCAGGAGAGTGATGTGTATGTACAAAAACCCCAGTTGAGCTTCAGGGAAGAGAAGACAGCGTGAACGAGCTATGGTGAGACAGGAAGGCGAGGCTTGCAGAAGAAAGCAGGCCTAAGAGCCATGGAGATTAAGTTTCATGAAGAAGTACTTGGGAATTAGAGCAGATTTCTGAGAAGGAAAGTTGTATAATTATGTAAATACTTCTTGTCACTGGGCTTAAGAAAGAAAAGAGAGAGAGACAGGGTGGGTGGGTGGATGAGCAGATGTACTTGGGCTCCTAAAGAAAGTTCTAGTAAGAAATGATGATTTTGCGAACCAGAACAGAGACCAGAAACGGAAAGGAAGAAAATGTCTAATGCTATTAAAGTAAATAGTGCAGTATTGGAGAAAACAGAACTTAAAAATCTGCACACTTTCAAGGTTGAAGAACAAAAAGGTTGGTTATGAATTCCTTTTTTATTTTCCTTTTTTGTAACATCATGAGCTTCTGGGTTGGATTTTAGAGCTTCAGGAGTATTTTGCACTTTTTTCGGTAGATGCTCATTCAGTAAAAATCGAATATTCTTCTTCTCTCATGTGCTGGTAACATAAGAAATCTTGTTACTGTGGCCACCTGAGCCATCAAAGGGCAAAACTATACAGCTTCTTGATCTCTTTCGCGATGGGCGGAAGTGTTAGATTCCACTCTCAGATACCCCCCGAAGAGAAATGGGACTGGGAACATGGCCAAGAGGTGCGAGACTCACGCTCTCCTTCTCTCTTGGGTGAGCAGGATATCTCTTCGTCTCCGTCTCCATCTCTTGAAATCCTCTGGTGCCCTAAGCTCAGTCCCAGACTGCGCGGACCGAGGCTCGGCCCGGAAGGATGCAGACGGAAGGCCTCGCCAGTTCATCTCACCTGGAAACCCCGGAGGAAACCACCTTTCCCACTCTTCTTTCATGTGCAAAAAAAGGGATTACACACTGGAATGGCAATGATGGTCAGGCATTTTCTTAGTGGTCACACTTGAAAAACACATAGAGTTTTTCAATCATTTGAAGGTAATTCTATCGTAAAGGATTGAAATAATCCAGTTTGGGTCAAATCTTCCTGAAAGCAAACCAGAGGCCATTTCTACGACTTACTCTTTTTCTCTTCAGAAATCCAAATCCACCCCCAGAAATACTGAAAAGATGGCGCACCCCACCCCTCCTCCACTCGGTGATTTCAGGGGCGGCATGTGAGGGCGAGAAACGGAGTTCGGGATCAGTCCTAAGAAGCCCTCTGCCCTACAAGCCGGCTCCATAGTGGGCTCTAGTCCACTCACCGCCTGACAGCAACCGCTGTCTGGGAGCAGAAAAAGAGGAATTCTCTGGAATCTCAGCTGCTTTCTGTGGTCTGCCTTGGCTTTTATCTGTAGTTTCTTTGCAGTGAACCTATACACAAACCAAGTGAGCAGTTTTGGAAAAGAGTATCCATAAATCACCGTCAGCAGGAATTAGACCACTAGGGGGGATTGTTAAGCCATTCTGAGCAAAAAGAATGACTCTTAACTTCGGAAAAGGGCTGCAATTTCGTTATTTTAAATTGTCATTAGTCCACTTGAAGCAGACACAAGCATATCAGACCCAGAACTCAATCTTTGTAAGTGAATGCCTACCTCTACTTGGCGCGATCAAACGTGTAAACATCCCTTTTTCTTGTTTTAATTGCAAAAAGATTAATGTGGGCTTTGAAGTAATAGCTGCTCCCAGTGCGGCTTCCAGACGCGGAGGTGCTGCAGCGCCGGGCAGGTGCCGTCCCGAAGCCCGGTCCTACCCTTATCGTGTAGCGGGCCGTATATTTGCAGAGTCCAATGTGTGCTTAGTCCTGAATTAGTCAACTTTGTTATCTAAATTCTGCTAAATCCAAATCCTAACAAGAAAATAGCGAAGAGTAATTTCCCTACGATGATTGGAGGGGGCCAGGATCAGGGAGGAATACTCCAGCCCGGACTAAAGGAAGCCTTTTTTTTTTTTTTTTTTTTTTTTTTTTTCAGACAAAGAAGAAAACTCTAGATTTAAAGAAAAGAAATAAAAGAAAAAATGAGAGAGGGTCTGAAATGAACATGAGGAATTGTTTAGACAAAATGCCAGTATTTTTAGAATGGCTTCTCTGCAAAGATATCTTGCTCAGACTGTGGTAATCATTTTGAAATCAGGGGCCAGAGGCCGGGTACCCCGCACTCCAAGGCTTGGTAGCAGTGAGGAGGCTCCTGGAGGCGTGGATCTGGAAAAGGGGAAAGAGACAACGAGGGCACATCCAAGAGGCTCACGATTGTTTCAGTCATTAAACACCGATATTTAATTTGAGTTTAGTAATCCAGGGCACTATTATTTGGGCTCAAGCAAAAAGGAGGGAAAAAAGAAAGAGAAAATTAAATAAGTATAATAAAAGAGCAAGGAGGGGCCAGCTGCTTTGGGCAAAGAAGGGCAATAAAAGGAGTCTTTAGAACCACCGGATGGTCGAATAGGTTTTTTTTCCCCTCCCCACCAAGCAGAATGTCAAATTCTGTCCCCCTTTTTTTCCCCTCTTAGAGCATGCTAAAAGGAAAATTCTTCGCAGAATCTTAAAGAACTTTTTTGACACAACAGCTGCAAAATCTATTTTCTAAACAAAGATTTATACATATTTATATGAGCTTAATCCAGATTTTTTTTAATAAATCATCCTCAGAACTGCAGAGGTAAACTATATGTAAATACCTCAAGTAATAGGCTTGTAGTGCAAATCACATCATTTTATCTTCAATTTTGCATTCGTTTTTCTGGCTTAAAGGTGCATCAGAGATATGCATTTTAGCATATTCAGAACACGGGGCGTGAAATTAAATGTTTGACAGAGTGAGAAAAATATACAGACTTTGGAGATGCCTTAAAAATAGTAATTTATGCAGATCTAGAGGAGTGAAATCATTTGCAATGGAGTGACCCTCTCTCCAGGAATTTTGTGCTCAGTGTTCTTCCCTAATCTCCCGCTGTATCTTCATTTTTCATTGAACTAGCCAGTTTTCTGCGAAGCCGTCTTGTAGATAAGGGGAGTGCTAAAAAAGAAGAAAGAGGACGCTCGGTGGGTCCGTTTCCATTGCACTTTTACCCAAGGCAATGGGCAGAATTTAACGGATTCCTTCCAACATATGTTTTTGCCAGATAAGTAAACAGTGTGTGTCGGAAATGAAAAAGCATTTGCAATTTAATGACATTACAGCTCTCAGCTTAGGCTGGCGTGCTGCGAGGCGAAAAGCAGAAAAAGAGAGGAGAGTAGAAAGAGAAAAAGAACAAAGTTCATCTTCCCTTTTGTGCATTTTTATCAAGGAAAATATTACTTCTTTCCCCCTCTTGTTCTCTTTTTCTTTTTCGTCTTTGGGCTTTTTTGTCTCACTCATTTACATTTTTTTCCTTTTCTGCCTTTCTGTCCTCTGTTCACTTTTACCTTTTTCTTATATTGCCACTGACTCATTTCTTTTTCTCGCCATTGTGTCTCCTTATTCATCTATTTTGGCCATTCAGTTTTACCTTATAAGAAGCTGTTTATCCCACAATGTATCTTTTTTTCTGTGTTGTACTCCTAGTGCTATAGCTCATAGTCAACAGGATTGTTGGAGGGATTATAACGTTTCATTTCAAAGCACTACAAATCTGCTCTCTTGCCTTCGGTCCCTGCTCCTGTTTCCTCTGATACTTGTCATTTTATTTCACATTCATTGTGGTCTTTAGTTTCGCCTCCAGACGTCACAGTACCCTGGTGTCTAACCACTGATACTCACTGTCTTTGCATTGAATGCTGGTATTGCAAGATCTTAGAAACTTAACCTGCACATGGTAGAACCATACTCTCACACCCTTAGTCAGTTTTGGACTGGTCTGGACACTGAACCCACCACCCGTGGGCCAGAACTGGTCCACTCTGCCTGATGGTCAGGGCAGGAGCCGTGAAGCTCATGCTTCTAATGGACCGTCTTCTAATAAAAATGAGCTCCCCATCTGCTCCTGAGTTTGCTACTACTTTTCCTGCCAAATATTGAGTGTCACTTAATTTTGAAGTGTGTGTTTGAGTTTTGCCATTGTGTACTTGTGTGCATGTGTGTGTTTGTATGTGTGTATGACCTAGACCACGGGGTATGTGTAGAAGTTATATGGAGTTAAGGTGGTGTTGAAGTCTGCAAACACAGGCATATAGAAAGATGTATGTCTTCTAGCTTTGATTTACCTTAAATTCCAGAAGCAAAATTTGAAAGGAAAACCAATATTTTCTCCCCACGGGGCTCCACAGCATTTATATATTGAGGGCTATTTTGATTGCCACTTTTACAGGTGGTAATGAGATTTTCCATCAAGTCCCTCTTTTCTGCAGACAAGTCAGCTGATCAGGCAACCTCCTTTGGGACAAAGAATATCTCTGGGTCCCTTTAGCTGCCTTGAATTATCCCTCTGTCAATCTAAGCAATTCTTAAAGTGAATTTAGCATAAAGATTAGGATGCTCTTCTCTTTACTTTCACAAAACAAGTTAACATATTTTCAACATTGTTATCATGTACATTTGAATATTAGTACATACTGCAGATTTTTAACATAAATTACATTCCAAGGACATCCTTGAAAGTAACTTGTTGGGTCCTAAGGTTAACCTGCAGGTTGAATATAATTGAAAGAACTGTAATCAAATTGCAAGTCCTATCATAGAAACACTGTTCAGACTTTTAAAAGATGCTTAAATAAAATACTCTTGTTTAAAAACATGTGCATGTTTTTACCATAAAATTACATCTTCCACATCTTCCAAGATCCGGTACTTGGTAAGTAAAAAGAAAATCTATTTGGACATAAGTATGTAAAGTAGCTGGAGGTGGTAATTTAATCAACCAAGGATATATTTCAATGTTTTTCTGGTCTTCTAGGCATTAGCACTTTAAATTCATTATGTCGGTTTGACAGATATATACAGCCTTAAGGATCTAAAAATGAAATCCTAGAAGTATAGCCTGCTAGAGGATATATATTGAACTTAAGAGATTAAAATGGTATAACCATTGCAACAGAATGGAACATATCACATTTCTCATTTTTCCCCACTATGCATGAGTATTTTGCAGATGTAAAATACAGTCTTCTCTAATTATAAAACCTAGCTCAAGAGCCAGAGCTTTCTAACTTTTATTACTGATGAAGTGGATATTAGAAAGAAAATGCTAGCCTCATATAGAGTCTGAAGATGAAGAAATCTCCCATTTGGGATTTTCTATATCAATCATTTATTAAGGAATTTGTACAAGTGGTTACATGCAGTCAACTGTAAGAGGCAAGCATCATGCATGCTCTTCCTATTTAGGGGGATAACAAAAGAACCAAATTATAAAGCAGGTCTTAACGTAACTGGGACGTTAAGTCTACTGTATCATTATGCCAATTTAGTAACATTAATGATCTGTAATATTAATTCACCATCCGAAAAAATGGTGAAGAGTTACTATAATTAACTATATTAAGCCACAATTAAAAAGTCATCCAAGCTTTTGTAAAGATTCTCATGATGATAAGGCTGTTTGTTATATTACAAACCTTTCTGACCAACTACACTTTGTATATATGACTCTGTTACAGACAACTGCTCACTCCGAATTCAGATATGTCAAAAGAGCAGCCACCCACAGAGGCAGTGGCACCGACTAGACGCCTTATCAACCATTTCCATCACCGACTGCGGTTTAACACTTTCTTACAGGGAGAATCAGCTTTCAAAGAGGTACAACCTTTTAGCATATCTACTTTAATTCCTCACAGGGAAGCAAAAACAGGCTGGCTAGTGAAATTCGCATATGTTGGACTATCTTCTCCTGAAGATTAAGGTCATCTTTGAAAAATCACATTTCAAACTGCACAAAATGAACATTTTGATGTTTTAAAATGATGATCCCATAACACCTAAGCCTTAGTTGCCTATCATCATATGTCTGATAAGCTTTTAATTCTTCTCCCTCCCTATTCGAAGCCTCTATTGTGGAGGAGAGTCTTCAGGTCACAGACAGAGTCAGGAGAAGAGATAAATGGGACTGCCAAAGGCTGAGATGCAGCCAAGATGACAACTCCGTTGACTTCCCAGGCCAGAGGACTCCCTTTGTGTTTGACTGGCCGGGTCAGCTGGAGAAAGAAGACAACTTTCCTCTTTCATGGAAAGATGAAGTACACCCCAACTTTCCTTTATGTGCATTGTTTTCATCCTTAGGATTAATGGTTGTGAATTTTTCCCCCTAAAACAACATTTGCATGCTGTTATTTCAACACATAAGCATACCCAGGATGCACAATTACCAATGGTGTGATAAGCTGGTGACTGAGAAGGAAAGCTGGTAACTTGTACACATGTACACTTGAAATTAGTTTGGGATAACTGAAAAAGAAAACATTTCACCATTTATTCTAATTGGATGCTAAGAGATTTATATTCACAGAGAGTCGTACAAGATTCCCCTCTTGTACATTGGTGTATCCCTGTCTTTCATTTAGTGGAAGCGTAAAACCCCATTGCAAATCAAATAGCACATCTGACCCACTGCTGCTTAACATTTTATCAAGATTTTTTTATGAAGAATCGGCTGCAGTGAATCCCCCTAGCAGAGTTCTTCCTGTACCACTTGTTTCTTACCAACATTATGCCATGTCTTTTTGTAAGAATGTACGCATGCCCAACACTCTGACTTCTGCAACATGTCACATGCCAGAAAAGCATTAATAACAATGTGCTATCTCAGTATTGGGAAATTCCATTGGTGATCGCAGCCTTTTTGATTACAGCATTGTCATGTAGTAGTCCGTCCTGACCTCCCAGCTCAACAGGAACCAACAGCTCCTTCTTGGGGAAATATCTGTTCCAAAAACTGGTGTGAAATCCACCATAGAAGAATGACTTCTCTTTAGGGAAGCTAGAGACTTGATGACTGTGGCCCAAAGAGAAGTCCCTGTAAGTATGGTACTGTGTAGAGAAATGGTAGGTAGTTCTTCTCAAAGGAGAGGACTTCAAAGGATTCTCTTGGTAGACATTGCCAGAAGGAAATCAGGTTCTGGGACAACCTTGTAGAAATACAAAGAAATCTATCAACTCTACCTGGTCTTTCCATGTTAAAGCAAACATTTTTTGATCTTTCCTGATCTGGAGCAATTGTCATGAAGACCTGATGTCATTTGTTCAGCATGGTGCATGACAGCATGAAGATGATGAAATGACGGTGCTTTCTAGACACATTCACAAAATCCTAGTACTAACCTGGCAAAGAGTTAGGAAAGCAGAAGGATGGGCCGAGTACTCATCTGGGGTGCACTGTGTCCAGGTTCATTTCTCTGAGTTTTGAAGTTATGTTCAAGATTCAAAAGGGAGCTGGACCAGGGATTGTTTCTGAGCTCTCAAGATGCTTTCCATGCTACGTGGAGCTGAATGCTTGTGAGAACATGTTGCATTCAGCTAACGTCTGCCAGTCATGTGAACACATGTAGTGTGAGCCATCTTGTAGGATCCTTGGTCTGAGAAGACAAAAACTCAGTCTAAATTCTGCCAAGCAGCATTTCCGAGTCATACTGGGAACCATGGCTACAGTCCCCAGGCCTGACCTCCGTGTTAAAGCAAACATTTTTTGATGTGCTCATGTTTGTTTTGGTTCATTTCTGCCTATTTGGTAGATCTTCCATATAAACCAACAAATTCCCTCAAGGAAAAAAGCTGTGGCTGTTATTTCCTTGGAATACTCTTCTTTGTCTTCAAGTGACTAGAGAGGAAGTCAACATGAATGTGTTGCACAGTAAGAGTTGCTCAAAGTTTTTCCATTTCTTCTGATTGGTCCACTGATATTTTCATTATCCCAAAGTACCACTATGTGGGAGCTAGAATCATTTTGATTGGTGGATGCCAGTAAAGTCCATGGAACCACCAGTGTGTGGACAGTATGGTGCAGAGCGTGGAGATCTTGCACTAGAGTACTAGAGAGAGAGAAAGACTTACTTCTTCCCTATTATGATTTTTACCTAGATGTACCCCCAAAGCTTCATGTAGTCATAGGTGGGGCTTTTCAGAGGTAACTGAATCTAGAGTGTGTGATGCTAAGATTAAGTGTGTGATGCTGGGAACAAGGAAGTGTGATTACTAAACTGGAAAAAATTTGAGGGACAGACACAGGGTTGTTGCTGGTCACTTGCTATTTCATTGCTTTGCTGCTTTCTACCTATCATGAACTCTTTCTCTTCTGTGATGACTGTCTGCCATGCCACCCTGCCTTGGTGCAAGGGGAGTATGAAGTGAGGCCTCTACAAACTATGAGCTAAACAAACCTTTGCTCCTTTAACTTTGGGTGTTGGATATTTTGTCTCAGCAATGAAACAAATGTAATAAGACCTTCCCCATCTCAAGTACACATGAGTACATCATGCCAGGTCTTTCTGTGTGTTTGTACTGACACACTGATCTGCAGAGGAACTTAGAGATCACTGTCCAGATCTCATGATGACACTGAGACCATGAAAAGTTAATGTCAGCGTAAAGCTACTAGTCATCCTGGTAAACTCTGAGAAGTTCCTGCCTTACACCTAATTAATTCTTCTTTTCATTGGATATCTGGGGAAATCTATTTGTATAAGGATTCTTGACTTCTCAAAATCAGACTTTATGGCAGTCTTTAAAATTCATCATTTTAAAGCTTGTGCTCACTGGCTTTTGGCCAATGGGTTGGAAAAGTAAGCTTTTTAATCAGCTCCACCATGACTATCTGCTGGAACAGTATCTTTTGTCATGTCTTCTAGCATGAAACCTACTTCTGGAACCTTCTGGATTAAGATGATTTTGGACATAAACATAGACATCTTGCTGACCAAATTTGGAGTTGAGAATATCATATTAGCTAAACAGGATTTCTTCTTTGTCTCTATCTCTGTCTCTTCCTCTCTCTTTCTCTCTTTCTCTCCTCTTCTCTGATTCTTATCTCCCTACTTGGCCTTATTTTGGGCAAGTATTAGATAGTAGTTTGTGTGACTTATAGTAGAAACTTTATACATATTAAATGAATGATTTAAGAAGAGGTACACATGTACCTGGATGACAAACCAAGAGATTTCATAGCAACTGGAGTTAATTCATTCTTTAGAACTTTGAAGATTACAGGTAATAGTTTGATTTTAATTCCAGATTATTGTTCAGTGTTAAGAGTAAAAAAATCACATGTTATTATTTAGTTGCATATTAATAAAAGGCACCAGCTGTTATAAGCAGCCTCTTGACACTAGTGCACAATTTGGGAGGAGTTTAGAGAAAGATGGAGAGGATGTATAATTACATGATTCCTAACAGCAAGCAGAAAGATACACAACAGAAGCTAGTTAGGTTTACCTGACTCAAAGATCTGAAAAGGCTACATTATATGTGCTGCTCAAGAGATTTATATGAGACTCCAGCATTTGACTTGGCAAGAGTCGTGCCAAAGGTTCTATAGAACACTTCTACCTGCTGGTACAATGTGTTTCCCCAGGCAGCATCTATCTGTCCTTATTCAGGCTGTCAGAATATCATAGACTGGGTGGTTTAAGTGACACAAATTTATTTCTCACAGTTTTGGAGGTTGGTAGTTCAAGGTCAAGGTGCCTGCATCATAGTTTCTGGTTGAAGACCTACTTCCTCTAGCTGGAAGATGCCTGTCTTCTCACATTCCAGGGAAAGATCATCGCTAATACCATTCACAAGGGGGGAACTCTCCCACCCAGTTCTTTCCCAAAGATATCACTTTCAGAAATCATTACAGTTATGATTTAGCCTTCAACATATGAACTTCAGGAGCATACAAACATTCAGTCCAGAGCAGTGTTTTCCAGAGCTCCTACAGGTACAATGATAGATAACAACACAGAAAGAATACATATGTACCCTATGTGTATATATGTAGGTATATTTATATATGTATATTCCTATTAAAGCTTTATTTAAACATCTTCCGATAGAATTAACACATTTTAAACCACATGTGATAGCCTGTAGTCACAAATACCAGGAGGCTGAGGCTGAAAGATCAAAAGTTCAAGCCCAGTTTGGATAATGTAGTAAGACCCAGTCTTGAAATCAAAATTTAAGAAAGGGCTGGAACTATAGATTGCTTGCCACACACACATAAAGGGTTTGGATTCAATCACCAGTACTGAAAAAAAAAAAAATGGAGGAAGAAAGAAAATTAGTAAATTTTGCTCATAGATTTTCTAAGCCTGTTTCTAGGTTTGTTTTGGTTTTTTTGGTTTTGTTTTGTTTTTGTCTTTTTTTTTTTTTTTTTTTTCTTGAGATAGGGTCTTGCTTTGTAGTTCAGGGCAGGCCCTGAGCTCAACCTTGCATTTATAGCAATCCTCCTGCTTCTGCTTCCTGAGTACTGGGATGCTGGGATTACAGGCATGAGCCACCACACCCAGCACTGTGGTACGTGGTACTGGTTGCTGGTGGGCGTGAGTCACCACGCCCCAGCATTGCTGTATGTGGTTACTGGGGATCAAACCCAGGCCCTTGCACTTGCAAGGCAGGCACCAGAAACACTGAGCTAAATCCCTGGACCTGTAGGGCTTTTTAACACAGTAATTGAGAAGTAATATAAAATTGAATTTAGTCTCTGACTAATGTGCTACCCAACTTTGTTTTAGGCAAAGTAAAATGTATGACAAGAGTGACACCAACAAGCCATACAGTGTTTTCTCAGCCTCCTGGTCCTCTACACACAATGCACCACTCCCTTCTGCTGTCAGCATGCAGCACCTCGCCCTTCCAAAGTAGCCAGGCCCTGCGTGCCTCCAGGCCTTCCAGGGCTTTGTCTCAAATGCCCATCCTGGACTGACAGATAAGAGGCCAGATACCCAGTTAAGCCTGAATTTCAGAAAAACAACAACAAATATTTTAGAACTATGTCCGAAAATTGGAAATGTTTGCTAAAACCAACCATTGTCTGTCTTACCTCACTAGATGCTTGTCTGCCTCTGGGTTGCTGTTTGATTTAAATTTCACTCCCTCAAAGAGAAATCTCTGTAGACTTACTCTAGAGTGGGTTGTTTGATTCTTTAGATAATACCTTGTTCTCTGTCTTCCCAGTTACCTCTCTTTCTAACTGTAGTTTCATTTGTATGTTTATTGGATTTAAATTTGTCTTCCCCATGAAGACATGGATCATGACTCTTTTGTTTGCTGTTAAAGTATCAAACGTCTGGTCCTTAGATATTCTATACATTTGCTCACTGATTGGGTGGGTGAGTGAATGAATGAATGAATGGGGCTGGGAGTTTTCCCTGAGAAAAATTATATGCCTTGCCTTATTTATAGTTATTATATTTGATGAAATTCCTAATGAATTGAATGGACTTAGAGAGGAAAATAGGATTCCTCAAGAAGTTAATAGAAGTTTCAGGGCTATGCTGACAGTGATGTTGTGGTACCTTGGATCATGTAGTATGTAATCACATATTATAAAATAGAAAGTCAAATAATTATATATTAAGCATACCTTTATCTAACTGAACAGATCTGCTGCTTCTATTCTAAGACAGGATCTTAAATAGAAAATGTATTAACTTCAATTCAGTTATTAAAAATGCTCAAATTAAACCAAACAGCATTACTACTCATTGATGGAAGAATGAGCTACAAAGAATTAATTTACTTGAAAACATAAACCCAACATGTCTTATTGTAATATCCAGTAATCTTGGAAAATAATTATAATATTTTCTGGAGAATCTTAGCTTCTTCCAAGCTGTACAATACTAAGCAACCAAAATAGCCTACATTTTCAGAGAAAATTATCGCTTCAGAATCACATATATAAAAGACTTTTCATACTGTTTGTGCAGTGTGATCTAACAGTGTGAATACTTCCTGAGACTCCAGGATCAAATTTAGATTGATTGGTGGGCTTTTATTTTTGTGTAACCTCAGGTCATGCATTACTCAATCTTGAATCACAATGATTGCAGTAAGAACAATGTTAGGACAGGTGAGTTAGGGTTGGGTCAGCTCAGGTGCTCTGAAGAGATGGGGTGGAGAAAGTTTAGGTGGGAAATCGACACAAGTTTACTCTCCTAGAGAAATGTCTCGCTTTATGGCTGCAGGATGAGAGCTCTATACCAGATATGATCTGATGATTAAACTGTACATAATATTCTTTTCAAAAATAATACTGAAACTGTCAGGTGAATTATCATCTCACCTTGTCTATATTTACAGGACAGTGGACTTGTCATGGACTCTACCCTATTATATAGCATTTAACTAAAATCAGAAACTTGCAGTTAGTGATGGAGATGTATATTTCTAAACTCTCAACTCTTTTCTTGAAGCAGTCAGCCTCTGTTCAATATAATACTTTAAGGGAATACAGGTAAGGAAATACTGTGAAAATACATCATGTAGGGATCGGGGGGTTAGCTCAGTGGTTCCGGCGCCTGTCTTGCAAGCGCAAAGACCCAGGTTTGATCCCCGGTAACCACATACCGCACTGGGCATGGAGACTCATGCCCAGCAGCAACCAGTGTCACATACCACAGTGCTGGGCGTGGTGGCTCACGCCTATAATCCCAGCACTTGGGAGGCAGAGGCAGGAGGATTGCTGTGATGTGAGTTTGAGGCTGAGCTCAGGGCCAGCCTGAACCACAAAGTGAGACCCTGTCTTAAAAAAAAAAAAAA
>PVIR01020057.1:0-31159 GCA_004026965.1 Petromus typicus
CTCTACTCAGTAAGCCAAAAAGTGTTAGTACATTACCCTCTCAATATCCTCTGCCTCATGCCTTTAGTTCCTATTGTCTTGACTTTCAGCTGCCCAACCCTGGATTTCTTTACCCACCTGTCCCTGAACACTTCATGGCCTCATAAGTGCAAACTATAATGGCTCATGCCTCAACAAACTACGCTGCTTCTAGACAGTGTCCTTTAATTGTTTTACCAGTAAGAAAAATCAAATACAAAAACAAGAATTTTAGATGGAAGTGGTGGTATAGACCTGTAATCCTAGCGCTCTGGAGCCTGAAGTGGGAAAGCTGCTCTGAGGTCAAAGCTGTCCTGAAATGCACAGTGAGATCTTATCTCAAAAAAAAAAAAAAAAAAAAACCCTTACCTCACTTTCATTTTTAAAAGAAGCACCCAGTTGAAATCAATCTCTAATCCTCTATTCATACCTTCTATACACACTAGTTTTCAACATAGTGGTAATCACACAAAGCTGAAAATGACCCACCTGTCTACTGGATGGGGGGACTAGCCTAGTCTCCCGTTTACATGCCCAGGACAGAATGACATTTTGGGGTACTGGACAGACAGTATTCACAGAACACGCCGAGCTGATCAGACACTGCACAGGGTTCACTCATATCAATAGTGACTCGTCCTCTGCTGCTACTGAGTTCCCAGAATGTAGTCAGTAGGATGGAGGAGTCGAATCTTTAAATTTTAGTTCATATCAGTTGATTTGATTTTAATTTAAAACCACTACTAGGTTCAACTATCACACAAACTTTTAAAGTAGACTTGAAACGGTGTGTCTGAATGATGAGTTTTTCAATTATGAGTTGGATGAAATCTCAACAGACTTCAAGTACTGTATTTCTAAGGAAGAGCTAGCACCTCAGCTGAGATGCGCTGCAGTATAAAATACAGAAGGAATTAGAAGATCTAGTATAAAAAATTCAGTAATAATTGAGATATTTATACTGCATTATTTTATATTTAGTAATTACTGAAATGAATTTTGGATATATGTGTCACATTACATAAAAATATATTAATGTAATTCCACCCGCTTCCCTTTCACATTGTATAAAAATGTGGCTACCAGGAAAATTTAGAATATTAAATTT
Organism: Petromus typicus; assembly: GCA_004026965.1. Classification (NCBI taxonomy): domain Eukaryota; kingdom Metazoa; phylum Chordata; class Mammalia; order Rodentia; family Petromuridae; genus Petromus; species Petromus typicus. The sequence continues at coordinate 1,127 of PVIR01020057.1, forward strand.
AAAATTAGAATTAATGAGGCTCTTATGATCCTTCTCCAGAGCAACAGTGCTTAGTCATGGAATCGACATACTGTACTTGGTAGCCTCGTGGGTACAGTCGCTGCTGTACAAAGAGAGGAAGACAAGGAAATGCGCTCCCTTCTTAAGAAGTTGACATTTTAAAGTGAATGTCACAGGATTGATAACGTCACTGAAGCCAAAATCAGAAGTAAAAAGCATCAAAAACTTTCTCAGAAAATGTAGCTATTTTACTATAAATTTATTTTACTATAAATGAATTAGTGATACTGGAGTAAATTACAGAAAGTGATCTAAGAAAAAATGTTACGTCCTTCATACTATTACAAAGGTTCGCTCTTCAAGGACAATCAAGTCAGCGCTGTACCCGTCAACTTTCAGGAGCGACTCTTCAGCATCTCCATTGACATCAATGAGCCCTTTGCTTTACACAGAAAGAAAAGGAGCCCAGATATGGGCTTTGCCTAAGGTTCAGGAATGCCTTTGGTCTTTTTCAAAGGGCAAAATCCATCAATTCCCAGGTATAATTTATGCTGTAATTCACAAAAAGTCCAACTTTTGCATCACTGTTTATATTAGCAGTTCTCATCCGCTCCCACAAACAACTTTTCTTGATAGTTTCTTACATATTTTCTTTCTTATTTCTAAATATTGCGTAACATTCTTTTGACCAATTTTAGAATTTTTGTTGATATCCTGTGACAATCCCTGAGGACTTAACTCACCACTCTCACCCTCTCCTCCCTCCTTGTCAGATGGATCAATAGTAATTGAAAGCCAATACTGTTCCCTGGAGAGCCAGGTGGTCTATTATAATCATGTACCTGCTTGTTTTTCTTGGAGTTAATAATAGATCATTTTTTTATCTGCTTGGCTTGCAATATTCCCAGTATTATTGTTCCATTAAATGGTACTACATGGGGCTGGGGATTTAGCTCAGTGGTTCCGGCGCCTGTCTTACAAGCTCAAGGACCCGGGTTCGATCCCCGGTAACCACATACCTATACTGGGTGTGGAAACTCACACCCAGCAGCAATCAGTACCACATACCACAGTGCCGGGCATGGTGGCTCACGGCTGTAATCCCAGCGCTCAGGAGGCAGAGGCAGGAGGATTGCTGTGATGAGTTTGAGGCTGAGCTCAGGGCCAGCCTGAACTAAAAAGTGAGACCCTGTCTCAAAAAACCTAAAAAAAAAAAAAAAAAAAAAATGGTACTACATCTGTGCCTTATGTTTACCGAACAACTTTCCTGTATTTCTCACAGTAACTTCATTTATCTGACTTTCAGTTTTGTTTTTGAGGTTGGGTGTTATATGTAGTCCAGGCTACAGTTGGACTTGATTTGGGCATCTTTCTGTCTCAATCTAATGGGACTGAGATTATAGTCCTGTCCCACCATGCTTGGCTTCATTTTTTAAAATTGACAGACATTTTGTGAAAGCCACTGTATTTCAGTTATCCTGACTGCTCTGAACCATGAAAAGCAGTTATTTTCAGTCACTGTAACCAAGTGATGGAAAATTTTTCTCCCCAAGTAAACTTTAAATATCCTTCATCAATATTTTTCAGACATATATTAAAAAAACAGCAAGACTGTACTGTTAACACCACAGATACTCAGATAACTGCACATCCTTAAAATACTACTGGGTAGTTCAGCGGTGGAGTGTTTTGCCCAGCATTTTGGATTGAATCTAGCACTGAAAAAAAAATAGTTTTAGTTTTTCTGAATTTCTGCAACAGTAACTAGTAAGAAAGTATGGCTATTCTGAGTGTTTTGGTTGTTCCTCCAAGTAAATTCCACAACAATCTGCAGCGGTTTGGTCTCATCACAGAAAAAACTGGTCGTTTTTGAGGTGGCCGTGGGGTCTGGAGCTCACATGCACCTCTGTCTGTGATGTTTCTAGGAAGATTCTGCGCTCATCTGCCAAATGTCCAGCTCCTCACTGCAGGAAAGTCGGACTGGGATCCTCTGCTCCCAGGCAATGTGATCCCCTTGGAATGGAAAGGCAGCGCTTTACTGCTGCGGTTGCCACAGTGATGGCTTTTGGCTCCTACTCATCCTAAGAAAGCACCCATGGTGAGCCGACCACAGAGAGATCTCAGATGCGGACAGAGCCATCTGAGAAGCAGCTGCAGACTGGAAAGAACTACTTCTAGGAGCTGCGCGGAGTGAGCCTGCCAAGTCAGCCTCCTTATTTTCCAAAAGGAGAAATCTGAGAGCCCTGAATAATTATCTATGACAAAAGAAGGGTGGGTGGCAGTCTGTAAAGCTCTAAAAACATTTAGGATGGTGGGGAAAAAAAAAAAACTGATTGCTATCCCATAAATTATGATCTCACAGATGGACGTTGTCATTTGCTATACCAAGCTCCTTGGGAGAGACGAAATTATTTAAACATTCACATCAATAATTCTAACCCTGGGGTGTTTATTCTATAACACTGTAGCAACTAAATGTGTAAGCTAAAGCACCAAATCACAATCTTTTTACTTTGCTCTTTCTTTGTAACCACTTGAAACACCAATCCTCGGGATTTATTAATTATTTACAGCCTGGCTTTGAAGAGGATAGTGTTGGAAGCAAACTGTAAGTGCACACTGACAGGCTGCTTTGAGAAAGACCCAGCAAGTCCGAGGTGAGGGAGCACAGAAATTAAGAGCATTTCCAATCCTTGTTCAGAGAGAGACTTCCCCTGGACATGTGGCTGCAATCACAGACTTATTTGTTTGTAAGTCTACAGAGGCCAGTAACGAAAGAGGGAAAAAAGAAACCCTAAAACAAAAACGCTTTCTTCTTTCCTTTGAATCTGGTTTAACTGCCTATTGGAATGTTCCAAATTGTAAGTGTTCATCACAGACAGGTTATTCTATACAACCCCATTTATTTCTCTTTTTGTTATACTAGGGACTGAACCTAGTGCCTCTGTATTGAGCTACATCCCCAGCTCTTTGACTTTATTATTTTTAAAATAATAAAGCAACTTTATTGAACCACAAACCTGACTCCCCACTATTACAAACTTAAGATGTAGGTTCACTAGACCTCAGCACATTGACAGAACTGAGCCACTGTGGCCACAATCAAACTCAGCTCATTTCTGCTGTCTCATTTCAAAATATTCCACTGACATCCTACATCATGTCCAGATCTTTCCCCACCAAATCTAAGTAACCACTGACTTACTCTCTTGTTTTTAATTTTTGAGACAATGCCTCACTAATGTGCTAAACTGCAATCTTCCTGCCTCAGCCTCCCAGAGTGTTATGGTCATAGGCAGGTACCACCGTGCTGAGCTGAAAACTCTTTTAAATGTTTTCTCCTGTGATGGTAGGGGGTGAACCTGGGCTTCACACTCTACTGCCGGGATACACTTCCAGCCTGAGATAAGCCCACCAATGTGCTCAATTTCATAGTTCATGTTCCTTAGCTCAGATGTGTGCAGACAGTCTCCCATGGACAACAGCTCAATCTCTTTGCACACCACAGCAGGATTCCCAAGTTACCTTCACAACTAGTGCCCCTGTTGGTTGTTGTCTATGTGAGGTTTTCCCGGACGGAGAGGGTGAGGCGCAGAGTCAAGCACAGACCCTGGGGAATGTTTCTGGAACTTCCGATTTATTCAGGCTTAGGCGTCACATATATAGCAAAAGGTCACAGGGAGGGGTGAAGGCTAGGAGGAAAGGAGGGTCTACAGGATTGACCTGGGGTTTTGCCCAGTAAGAGAACTTTATGAGTGGGTGGTCTATGTGGCATTAGCTATGGGGGATGGTAAGGCGATGGGTGAGAGACAAGAGGGGTGGGGCTACCAAGATGGCTGCTGACAAGGTTCAACGTGTGGGAGCGAGTGTGCTCAAGCCCCTAAGGGTCTCCGAATCTGCAGGGAGACGGAATCTCAACCTTTAGGCTCAGGAGACAGGCACACGGTTCACTTGCCCTAGCCAGACTTGAAGCTCTCCCTTATGCCCCGCGCATTGTCTGGTGCTAATCATCTCCCGGACTTATTCTGGAAATTGCTACATGTTTTCTTTTTCGGAAGCAATGTTGAAATAAACAGTAACTTCCTTTACCACATTTTAACAACTTTCACTTGAAAAATCACTTGCAAATATTAATTTCTGGAGGCTCAGAACCATACTGATAAATTATAACCACAGACTTCCACCTCATGTAAGATTTTAATTAAGGCAAAAGACAGTTACATATTTGGGTTGCTGAGCAACTCAGGAGGCTTCTGTCCAAATCGGAACCAAATACGTATATTCTAACAGAGTTTAGAACCATCATTTAGATGGAAATAATATTAAGGATAAATTTAGAGAATACAGAAAAGCATGGTTGGTTCTTCCCACTATAATGATAATTATATAAAATCCACAATGACTAGAACTGTGTTAACAGTTTTATCTTCTGAACATTCAGGTCCCAATGGGAGATTCAATAACTGAAATTCTTAACTCAAAAATGCCTTCTGAAAATTTATACCATATAGTAGGTGTGACTTCTTCTTGGGAGGGATGAACTTTATTGATGATATCAGATCCAGTCCTTAAGATCTCTGCCTCCTAATAACCTGCTCATTACTGTCCCACATTAAATTCTCTGTACTTAGAACTCAGTAGGTTTGGCATGCTTTTCCAAACCTGGCCCTCAGCCTGTCATATATCCATGTGAATACACAGGAACTTTACGACCAACCTACTAGGGATAATGAGATGAAGAGTTAATCAGTGATTGGGAAGTTTAAAAGCAAGGCCAGGACAATGCTGTTTAGGAGTCCTTTCTTTCTGGGCTGGCTCAGCAGATAGGAAGGAGAGGAGGCTCTGGGGTGGGGAGGCCGGCCCTGCAGGTGAGAGGGCTCACAGGCCGGACGGAGCAGCTGAGAGGGATGAAATGTAGGTGACACTTGGTTAACTTGCCTTCCACCTTGAGTGCAGACTTGCTGAGGTTCCCTAAGACTTATCTTGGAAAAAGAGGCAACTCTGTTGTTGATAAAACAGTGGTAATTTGTCTTCTAGGGTCTAAAAATAGCTGCTACCAGCAGCTGACAGTGCTTCCTAGATAATGAGACTCCAACCCAGCTCCCTCCAGACCTCTGCAAGCCAGGGGACACAAGGGGCTTCTAGGGCTCTGTCGGCCACAGGCTTTCCTGGCTCTCAGGAAGATCAAGCACATCAACCACACCTGGAGTGGACCTCCCAAGGCCAGTCCTGCTCCAGAGCAGCTCAGCCAAACCCAAACCTTTTTCCTCTTGTGCTGGGGACTGAACCCAGGGCTTCACACATGGCAGGAAAGTGCTACTGCTGAGCTACACCCTCAGCCCCACAAAAGTTTAAAGAGGATAAGCTGTAGCCAGATTTCCACACACCAGAAGCTACCGGGTTGTCTGCAAGTTGAACAGGCAAAGACATCTGCATGCTTAGCAGATAGTAGGCACAGGAGGGAGACGAGAAAAAGCGAATCAGGATGGTGATTTATCATAAATACTGATTGTGCTCTGTGGGAATGTGGGTATGAGCACATGAGGGTTAGTGGGTACACCGAAAAACATCCCACTGCCTACTGCAAGGCTAATATTGAACAGGGCCCTGATTGGGGGCTGGGTACCCAATACAAACCACTTTTAGCAAGCATTAAGATGAACAGACTCAAAAGTGAGGGAATGCAGGCAATGAGAACGCTTTTGCATGTCCTCTGAAAGCTAGCCACGCTGCAGGGAAAAATGACTGACTTGTGAGGCTCCTGACAGTAGAAGTCAGGGAGTATTTTTCGTCAAAGCTGTCATCTCTTGGTCTGCGCCAGAACACCTGGGTGGCAATTTAGGTTCAACGCACCTACAGCTCTTCACGGAATGCCTGGTGCTACGCCATGTGGGGAGGTCGTGTGGTACAGTGGGGAGAGGACTTGATGACAGAGCAGAGTGCGAACCAAGTTAAATCCTGGCCCCACCATGTTGTAGCTGTGTGGCGAGGACATTTACTCGCCACTGTGTCCCTGTTTCTTCATCTCCTCAGTGCAATGATAGTTGCTTTGTGTACTACAAAAGGTTGATGAGAGAATAATTTATGTATGTAAAAGTTCTTTCTCTGTTAAATACTACAAAATTATCTATTGCCATTAGAGTAGTAAGGTAAATTTTGGTTTTGTGCTTATAATCTAGTTAGGGAAATGATTCATGTACAAGAATAACTTAGAGCAAAACCGTATTTAGCAAAGTGTTACAGCTCAGTAGGGAACTTAATTTCCTGATACCAGGCAGCAAAGGCCTACTGTGGGTTACTGATCAGGAATAAGATGAAGAAAAGTAGTCACTAGGCAAAACATCATGGGGAAAAAAATTTTGAGCTGGAGGTGAGGAGGAGAAGGAACAGGGGGGAACATTTTAGAATATGAGATTCCCAGTCAATGCACAGAGAAACTGTGAAATAAATTTCCGGCTTCCAAGAAACTCATATTTCCAGACCCATTTACAGTCCTCTCTTACAAACAATGGTGGGGAACAATATAGCGGTTTCCCCCAAAACAGAAATGTACATAGCAATTCCACTTTTTTTTTTTAAGTTTTTTGAAACAGAGGCTTGCTTTGTAGTTCAGGCTGGTCTTGAACTCACTATGTAGCTCAGGCAAGCCTCAAACTCACAGCAATCCTTCTGCCTTTGCCTCTGAATGTTTGGATTATAGGTGTGAGCCACCACGCCTGGCACTGTGGTATGTGGTACTGATTGCTGGTGGGCTGAGTCTACACACCTCACACTGTTGTATGTGGTTGCCGGGGATCAGACCCGGGCCCCTGTGCTTGTAAGGCAGGCACTGGAACCACTGGGCTAAATCCCCGACCAAGCAATTCCAGATTTAGGAACTTATGCTACATATGTATATGTGAAATTATATTTACACAGATATTACCTATAGCTCAGTTTGTATATTTCATAGAAATTTAATTTAAAAGCTGAAGACTTTATGAGGCTGGCAATAGCCAATGGTTAAAAAATTATAGTGTATCTACAATGGAATATTTTACAGATACGTAAAATATACAAGACAAAAATGTTAGCTTCATATGCACTGATACAGGGCACTTGTCCCAACTGTTTGGTGAAAACAGCCTAAAGTTGTGAGTATAAATGCTATCATCTGTGTACAGAGATTCCACCCAGACTGCTTACCACAGCAGAGGCCAGTTATATAACCATAGTCACTGGTGACAAATTTTTAAAGACAGAGATGCTTTTCACTGTATGCCATTTAAATTCTATATCACACTGAAACATTATTTGTTGAAATTACTGTATATGCCTCGTTTGGTGCTTTCATGGACTCCAGACAAATCTCCACACTCTGACTTCAATATTTAGGAAGCACTGGTAGGCCATGTTCTCCAAGTGGGCTTTAACTGAAAATGCTTCATGGAGATACCAATGCAAAATAAAGCTGTCCAACACGAGGTCCAGTGCAGTGGCTTGTCAACTTTATTAAGTGGCTGCTATAGAATGAGCAGTGTTTTCCCCCTTAAGCTGAAAGCCAAACCTGGAAGTTGAGCCTATAAGGTATAATCAAGGTTAAATGAGATCACATGAGTGGGGTTTAGTCCCACAGGACCAAGAGGAGGCTTACAGGAAGACAGAGACAACCATGTCACCTACATCCAAGAAAGGCTGTGTGAGGTTGGGGTGAGCAAGTCATCTCCTATAAACCAGGACCCAACACCAGCTCTGCTGTACTGAGGTCTCGGATTTCCATCCTCCAAAGAGCCTGTGGTGCTTTGTCATGGCAGCCTGAGCAGGCGCCATTCTGTGGACTTGAGTGTGGCAGTCCTCCAGGCAGGGTAAGCTGAGCCCGGCTTGCATAGGAGCACCGCTCTAGTGTGAGACACGCAGGCTGCTACGAAGGGCGAGTGTGAGAAGCCGAGGGTCCTCAGCTATCAGCCTCTTGAGGATTGATCTCAAGAATCTCTTAGATCCTTTCAGCCCACAGGTCTTAGGATCCATGACAGACAGATAGACAGCAAAGTGTACCTCTGCCAAGAGCCAGGTTAGCTTCTAAAAATCGTGCACTTTGTATTTGTGAAAAACAAAGAGGAGCCTGTAACTGTCGAGTTCCCAGGCTGAGACTGGATCCACTTTAGTTCTCAAAGCCTCCCAGCAAAGGCTGCGGCTGCAATCCTGCCGCGGTGACGGTATGCATCTGCCGTGTCGTCAGGTAGGGGAGGTAAAGAGTTTGCCGCTGTACAACCCTCTCTTCCAAACCTGCTGGCCTTCCCAGCGCTCGCACAACAGACAACTGCGACAATCCCTCTTGTTGTCCAAGATACAGCAAACATGAGCAGATGTTAGTCATTCCAAGGAAGGAATGACTGTACAAGAGAAAGACTCAGGTGCCTTCTGGTTCTTGACACTCAACATCACACCAAAGTAAAACAACAGTATGTAGAACTGTGGTGTGATGGGGGGGGTGCTTTATTCCCCCAATCTACGATATGGACTCTTATCATCATGCTGTACAAACAGCAAAGAGCAAATACTGTACTACGGTTTGGGCACAGGATAACTTCTTTAGTGATATTGAGCCTAGGTGGTGGTGGCGAACCTGTGGCACAGGAGTCTCAGCTCAGTGAAAGCTCTAAAAGGTTCGCCATCACTAGCTTAGGGGAACGGTGCTGTTGGTTACAATCACACGGCGCTTGTATTTTCAAGACAAAATAAAACCCAAGGTTGTGGGTGACCGTTTTAGATCACTGAATTAATTCTGAATTTTGGAAGAGCCACATTTCCATCGTATTCATTTCTCACAAAGCTGCAGGAAGTGCTATCAGATTAGGAGCCAAAGCAGACTTGGAAATTACTTTTTGGAAGGCAGCACATCTTTTCAAAAGAATCACTGGAGAAATGTGGCTTCTGAATCTCTCCAAGTAAGAATTTGGAATATACAGCAAAATGCTATCAGCAGAGCTATTTCACAAACCAGTACAGGAAAATATCTCAGCACAAATTTTATAATTATTTCTAGATTCACTAGGCCAGTATACATGGTTTCTGATTATAGTTCTCAGTCTAGAAAAAGGTTTAAAACTCTAGAAGAGTGTTTCCTTCCCCTTCCCTGAGTTATGTTCAGCACATTGACACAAAGACCCTTTTCACTAATAATGTTCATCACTGAGCAACACCAAGTTGCTGTGTTAGGAACAGGCTAATAATTCCTTTGGAAAATTGCAAGAAAATGCAATAAAATTTTTATGTTCAAATAAAAGGATATTGAAGAGTATATCAATTTCCAGATGAAAATAATCCCTCTACTGATTGAAAAGTTTTGATTTTTTTCTTGGCACATTTAAGCCAACACAAAGGCAATAGGATTTGTTTAAAAATTCCCCACACCACATGCCAAATGAGTTGTTGCCTAAAATCTAATGTTTCAAAGTGAACTTTGGGAAGCCACATAAATATTAACATTGTGGGACAGGTATTCTCAGCTGAAAAATTGTGCCATATTTCCTAGAATCACAAATGCCATCGAATATAAATAACTATGACAAAATAGAACCTTTTTAGTTGAGATTTTTATAGTCTTATGTCATAATTTCTAACAGAATTTACTGCTAATTTTTATTGATCTTTGAAAACTGCCACACAGAAAAAGAAGTAAGTGATCCTGACTTTTAATCCACTAATGATGCTGAGTAGATATCTGAGATACACTGATCCAACCCATTTGAATACAGGCAATATTTTTTTCATCTGGACTTGATCACATTTATGTTGTGTGAAACTTTCAAAGGATTATATTCCCATTTATGTGGATAGTTGTAAACATTCAGTGGATCTTTAAAAGTCTGCTTGGAACACCTCAAAATGAATTAAATTCAAAGTCTATCTCCAACTGTCTTTCTTTGCTCTGAACAGTTCTATTCATACCTCTCTCTCAGACCATTTCCAACTCCTTGTAAGTCTGCCATACTTGCCCATTCTTATAATACTCCATGTTCACTTGTTTCCCTGACTCTGTCTTCTCCCGGGTTTTTTTGTTAGTTTCGGTCATACTTAAACAGAGGTAGTATGGCCTTGACCTTCCTCCCTACAAACCCTCCCTCCCTTCTCTCCCAGTTCCTTTCCCCTCTTCCACATATTTAATAGTACTGAGACTTGAGCCCATGGAGTGCAAAGCTACATCCCGACCCTTTTTATTTCCTCATTTTGAGAGAGTCTCCTAAGCTGCTCAGGCTGGCCTTTACCCTGCGATCCTCCTGCCTCAGCCTTCCTACCTGGAAGTCTCATAGCTGGGACTGCAGTGCAGCACCAGACTTGGCTAGACTTCCTTTTTCTGTTTGTAAAGAAGATGTAAGAGAAGACTAAACTTGGAATGAAGTGGGATTTTTTTTTGCTTTGTTTTATAATTATCTGTCAATTTTTTTCTATTCTTTGCAGAATATATACATATATATATATATATGCATGCCTCTCTCTCTCTCTATATATATATATATATCCTTTATATATATATAATATATATCCTTTATATATATATATATCCTTTATATATATATATCCTTTATATATATATAATATATATATAATCCTGTATATATATATATATCCTTTATATATATATATCCTTTATATATATATATATCCTTTATATATATATCTCCTTTATATATATATATATATATATATATCTCCTTTATATATATATATATATCCTTTATATATATATATAAAGCATGCCTCTGCTTTAAAAAAAATCCAAAATTATCAAATAGGTGTTTGTATTAGATACAAAGTTTTTGGAGGAAGACAATACTGGGAATTAAACACACAGCCTTCACATTGTTTGAGATAAAGTTTAAATTTCCCAGGCTGTGTTTGAATTTGTAATCTCCTGCTTCAGCCTCCCAGAGTGCTGGAAATGCTAAACACATGTCAACAGAGAAGCATATCATTAGCAAATCATCAGAAAAGGAATGAGATGATTATATACATTCTACAGAGAATTATATTCTGATTAGGAAAGCATCTTGAGAAATCAGGATGTTTTTCCTTCTCCACTGTTGCTGGGAATGTAGACTGGTGCAACCACTGTTTTGATCAGTTTGGAGATTCCTCAACAAACCAGGATTAGAGGTCCCATTTGACCCTGCTATTCCCCTGCTGAGTATATATATATATATAAAAGAATTAAATGACTCATCACAATGACATTTGTACAGTCATGTTCACAGCAGCTCAGTCTGTGATTGCTAAATCTTGGAAACAGTCCAAATGCCCATCAACTGGAGACTAGATAAAGAAGATGTGTTCTTTTATAAAATGGAGTATTACTAAGCCATAAAGAATGATAAGTTTGAGTCATTTATACTGAAATGGACATACCTTAGGACATGCTCCTAAGTGAATTAAATAGGTCACAGATGTGTAAATACTGTATCTTTCCTCTGGTATGAGAAACTGAAGATGTAAATGAGAATATATGATAGATATTGTGAAAGAAAATATTCAAAGGGAAAAGGGTAGGCATAAGTAATGAGGGGAAAGAAAAAATATGTTTAGGTAGGCATAAGTAATGAGGATAAAGAAAAAATATGTTTTTTATTAAGAAAGAAAGCATATGTATATAGAGAGTGGGGATTATAGGGTAGGTAGAGGAATGGGTGCAAATGAGAATTAACTCGTGTCATATAAGGGTACAAATTCTCAATACTGAGTGTGATTGTGATGTGTATATAAAATACACCAATAAATTCAATTAAAAATAAAAATCCAGGATGCTTTTATAGGAAAACTTCCAAATTCCAAAAATATCAATAATATAAATCTATTCTGAGTTTGCTAACTAATCTTTGCTTGCTATTCTCAACACAATTTTAAGTAGTTTACCATAAAATCTCGCAGGTTCATTTTTCTTTGTATTACTCACTTTCACATTTACTTCTATACTATTGAATCATGTCTCTAAAATAATAGCTTTGATCTTATGTTTGTATGTCTGTCTCTAAACATAGTTTAAGTTTAGTTTATTTTGTTTTTGTTTTTTTTCCTTTGAAATGGGATCTTGCTGGGCATCCCAGGCTTGCCTCGACCCCAATGTGCCTCAGCCTCCTGAGTTCTGGGATTACAAGTGTGCACCATTGTATTGCACTGAATTTGTATTGACAAAGTAGCTCATAACACAGTCTTTGTTGTGCTTGCTTAAGTCTATAGCAGGACAAGTTGACTCTTACCATAGCTGTATGTCAGTATCTCATTCTCAGAATAGATCTATGATGGTAGCCCCGACTCCATCTGTTTCCCTGCCTCTTCTCTCTGCTCAGCATCTTAGGCTATGCCGCACTGCATGACTGAGAGCTTGGGCCAGAATGATGTGGTTACATAAACATTCACTGCTTCTGCCTACTGAAGATGCTTCCTCTGGGACTTACTCAATCTGCTTCTCAGATCATAGAATACACCTCCTTCCTGGGCTTGCACTGAAAATGTCACTGGTTGGCCTAATCCAACTGAGAAAATGCTAAACCTTTTACATAGTTATGCTGCTGCGTGCACCAAGGGACATGACTAGAGTGTGAACATGACTAGAGTGTGAACGTGGACTGCAGCCTATGCAGTCCGGCAGGGGCGGGTTCAGAGCCCACAAGCTCCCATCTCCCATTCTGCCACTCCAGGCGACTCGTGTTTCTCTCACCAGGCCCTGTTTGCTGAACAGTGAAGACAGCTCTAGCAATTTCAAATTTTAGCTTCTCTGGCTTCTAAGTTGTTCATGGAGAACTCTCTACACTCCAAACAGGAATACCTGTTGCATTTAATATATACTTGTTGCCTTCAGCACTGTCTGACACATGTAGATGCTAAAAGGTACTTGTTAAATGAATGAAAGAAGAGGCAGGCTAGGTGACCACTACCATTCTCCAGAGACTGTGTTCAGCTTCTTTCTGCCCAATGGAGATAATGTTTCTTGAGTGGAAACAAAGTTATCACTTGTTGAACCAAATAGGAGAGGTAAAAATCAAAACGATATTGAAGGACTGGACGTTGAGAATGAAGATGAAAATCCACGGGAGTATTTATGAGGGTTAAACACATGACTGCCAGTAGCCTGTGTGGAAGCCGACACAGTGAGTGTCCATCGCAGAGAAGCAAGTCACATGGCGTGACTTCCAGGAGCCAGCAATGCCTCTCAGCCCCACACCTTAACTGCAGCCCTCAAACCACCAGGATGAGCTGTGAGCTCAAGTCCTCAGGGAGGACTCAGGACCGAAAAGATGAGCAAGTGTGAGGAAAAAGCTGCGTGGCTGCTACTCTCCAGTTCTCTCACGGTCCTCTTCTACGCAGGTAGTATCTTCCACACCCCAACCCCCACACGTACACCAGCCAGTCCTTCTCACAACCTGGGAATCCAAGTGAGGGGGAAGAAGGCCATGGGCACATCTACTCGCTGGGCAGGGAAAAAGAGAGGCCCTGCAAGCCCTCTCTTCCTTCAGAATCAGCAACCTGGCCATCTCCGCTCCTCCAGCACTTGTTCCATTTCATTCCAAGTAGGAGCTTAGGTCTGAGAATGGCTGCAGGCAGGAGCTCCAGCCTCAGGAGAGGAGGGCTGGCTCTTCATGAGTGGAAGGAGTGGAGTTGAGGAGTCGGGTACCAGAAACGTTAGGATTCGAAGTCACCTCTCCAGTGAAACATTGTACCTACTGACATGGCTCTACACAGTTTGAGTTCATTCATCAGCAGGTGTGCACGGGGCATTTACAGTGTGCTGTGTACTAGGCTCTGGGACTACAACAGTGAACCGGAAAGTGCACGGGGGGCTGAACACTTAGAGGGAGACAGCAGTTTCAGAACTCTGCACTGGTAAGTGTGCAATGACAAATTGGGGCAACTAACAACGAATGAAATGTTCTAAAAAAAGAAACTTGCTATAGGGCAAGAAGGCAGGAAATACTTCCCAGAATGTTGATTTCGAAAGAATGAGTAGGAGATTTTGCAGCAGAGGTGGGAGTGGGAGGCAGAAGGAAAATGAGGACACAGGCAATTATAACCCCTTGAACTTTAAAGTCAAGTCTATTTTCTACATCACCTGATTCAGATGTCACTAGCAGAATTATTTCTGAAAACCTTCTAAAACTGTAGTCACTGGTAAGAACACTCTGGTAAGGTCAGGGGCTAGAGATCCAGCTTAGTGTGCAGACAGGACTCTGATTAGTGACTCATGTGATTAACTCTGTATTGAGGCACTACTGCTTTTATATCTTGTAACTAGGAAACTTGTCGTTGCAAGGTTAGTTTTCTAACAAGTTGTTTTTAAGACACCTGGACTTCAAAAGTTATTATTGCCCTTGTGTGCAACATTAATCCTGGTTATCACAAGAAGTTGTTTTAATATGGTAGGAAACAGAAGAGCTTCAATTCTCTATTCTCTACTTGTCTCAATCCAGGCATGAAAGATATGATAAATCAATGACTACAACAGACCACTTTCTTTAGGAAAAAAAAAAAATGAAGTCTCAAGTGAGAGATTTTTGTTTCAATAAACAGTATGGTCAAAAGCTTTACGGCAAGAAAGATCGTGGAGTGGGTAACAATGCTGGACAGAAGTGGGAATTAGAAAGTAAAATCAACAGGGATTAAGGGACAAAGGAGCGAAAAGGGACTGGCATCAAGAATGACTGCACCATTTCTGACCTGCCCACCTGGATAGATAGTGGGTTATTTTTTGCAGGGGAAGAACACGGAAGAAATCTATGGGGGAGAAGACATGGCTTCAGACAAGGTATGTCTAATCTGACTTTGAGAAATCCTAAGTCATCTTAGATCAGAAGTCTAATGACTAAGAAATCCTAAGTCACCTTACATCCAATAAGATCCAGTGGGTCGATGGATCTGTTAAGGAGTCTGGAGGAGAGAAAACTTCGAAGCTCTCAGTACATGGATATGGATGAGATGGAAAGGCAGACAGCAAAGAGAATGTGGCCTAAGATCAAGTGCTGAGGAATTAAGTATTTAATACTAAACGGAATAGAAGAGTCAGAAAAGATGTAGCCAAGGGCTGGGGGAATAGCTCAGTGGAATAGTGCTTATTTAGAGTCAATAAAGCCCTGGATTCAGTCCACAGCACCAAGAACCAAACCAAACCCAAACGCAAACTCAACCCAACCCAACCAAACAAAACACAACCAAGAGACTGAGGTTAGCAGGCATGTCAAATGTAGTGCTGAACAACATTGTATATGAGCCTATTAATAGTTTTTTTCAGCTCCTAAATTTCTAGAACAGGTGGACTTCCTTCAGATGGGATGAGAGCCTAAGCACCAGGCAAGTTCTTGTCACATTTTCCCTGTGTTATAGATATGATCTATGAGAAATGTGACTATACCTAAACTGGACTGAACCAACAGAACTTACAAACTGAGTTTTGGAATACAGCCCATTTGTAATGTGAGTATGCCATGTGCTATACTAGGGAACATATTTTTACTTTAGTTAGAGCTTAAATATTTTTAATAGCTAGAATTATTTTCTTCTAGTCATAACTTGTCCTTAGAACTTGGTAAAATTTGGATTATTAATTTTTTTAAAAATAGAATGATGATTAAAAAGTGAAATACATGTATCTTGTGGCATTTGGGGGTGAGTCTCAGCCTGGCCAGTTTGGCTGTCATTTCTGCATTCTCCTCTGCACTATCACACCCTCGCTTCCGGTGACCACACAACAGACCAGCACAGTCTCTAGGGGAGGAACATCTGGCAGCTGAGAGCAATGGAAAGGAGCACAGCTAAAGCCACAGGCAAATGTCAAGTTCCTTTAAATTTAATCCCCTCAGTAATACGTGATTAAGCTGGACATGGTTGATTAAGCAATAGATGCTTGTTTCATGTGACATTTGGAAATCTGAGACTGTAAGTCTACCAATATCCTGATCTATCTCAAAGAGGCAAGGACAGGCACTGATACAGCACGGCTCTGGGTTCCCAGCTGAGACACTCACTCACCCCTATTTTATATATAGAAAGAAAATGGATAATAGCATTGTTCTAAAATACAGATATTTGTAAGGAAACTACAGATGTCTGAGAAATTAATCCTTAATGGGGGAAGATTATACCTCCTAAAAGGCATTTCAGTTTCCAGCCTATGCTTGTTTGTATTTTATTAGTTTTATTTTGGATGCAAAATACTCATCTCTGAAGATTAGGAAAGATTTGAGGGAGTCATAAATTCTCATCTCTTCTTTTTATAGTCTAGCTCCAGTGATTTAAATTCATTCCCCTGGAATACAGAAAGAACTGGAAAGCAGCCTGCTTGCACCCTTCTTTCAATCTGACAAATTAATGAGCACCCAGTTTGTCTCTACACAGTGGTGATGAAAGTCTTCTCTTAGGAATCTGAGAAGATTTCCCCTTGTAGACAGTGAAGTGCCGCATGGAGACTGAGGAGCGTGCCTTAATCTGCCCTGTTAGACACGTGACTGGCGCACTTGGTAAATGTCTCCTAATTTACCCTCCTTCTCTCTGAAATCAGGGACATGGACTTCCTAAATAACCTTTACATTTTCTGCCTGGTCTGGACTCGATCACTGTGTTGCATATGGCTCTTGGTAATCTTAGTGGTTTTATCTTCACACTCAGAACTAGTCTGTATTTAATACGCTGATATTTAGAAGCAAATATGTTCACAATTATTTCACCAAAATAAAATCTTAAAGGTGTCATTTGCCTGAAGACAGGTCCAAAGCTTGCTGAGGTGACCGCTTCTGGATGTCACAGGTGCTGTTCTCTGCATCCTGCCCCCTGCTGCTCCCCATATTCCAGGAGAGGGAATGTCTCAAATGTGTTTTAAATGAACTTCAAGGACACCTTCATACAAGCAATCCTCTTTCTTTCTTGGGCTTAGGAAGCATAACAAAGTAAGACTTACCCAAGGATATGAGAGTGCTCTTTCCACTAAGCTGCCAGACAGATGACCTGGTAGTTTTTAGAGCAGTTAGTATTCAAACTCAAGGCTGACTTCACTGTACCAGTTTACTTCCAAGAGAGCAAGTCACAAAACTAGGAATCTTGACTTATTAGAAGAAAGTGGCTTTCTATTACTTCCATGTTCCATGAACAATCACTGTGTTGTGAAGACAGATGGGCAGAAGCTTTGCACTGCTAACATTACTTCCGTTACATAATTTGTGTGTTTGCCTAGTAGATCAATTACGACTCTTTCAGGTTGGTAAAGTCTTTGTGTGTTTATACATGGACTAAAGTGACTATAACTTCATCCTGGTATTTAGAATGCTTGATATTGTGGTTCTCAGGACTTCAGCTAGAGAGGTGGGTATATAGCGTGTGTGTGTGTGTGTGTGTGTGTGTGTGTGTGTGTAGTAGAAGGATTAACAGAAAAGAGCTGCTCTCCACTGCACTCTGCCCATTTCACACTTCTCTGCTTTCCTCAGAAGCAAATGTCCTTTGTATTGCTGCTCTCGTTGACAATTAGGCTCACTAGTTTCCTTCCAGATGCAGCAGCAGCTCCTCTGCATGAAAAGGGTCTTCCAGGTTTTCTGAATACAAGCACATTTCCATTTTCCCCATGGGAAGAGAGTAAGGATTCTAAGTGAAAACCCAGAGCAATTGAAAGTGTGAATAAGAAGGGCTGAAATGACACATTCTTTTGTTTGTTTTGAGAGCTCAGCCTCAAATTTACATCACAGCAATCCTCCTGCCTCTGCCTCCCAAGTGCTGGGATTACAGGCATGAACCACATGCATGGCACTGTGGTATGTGGTACTGGTTGCTGCTGGGCATGAGTCTCCACTCCCAGTATTGTATGTGGTCAACCGGGGATCGAACCTGGGTCCTTGCGCTTGCAAGACAGGTGCTGGAACCACTGAGCTAAATCCCCAGCCCTGAAATGACACATTCTAATCCTGTTCTATACACATTGCAGCAGAGCTTGCTGGCCATGGCTTGATCCCAGAGGGACACAAGGATCTTGCTCCACCAGGCGACTGCCCTATAGCTGCTGACTTTGGAATTTCAGATTCTTGAATTAATAAAAAAGAAACTTTCAAAAGTAGACATTTGAAAATTCTATAAGCAGCATTTTAAATTTTATTGGTATGTGTTATTTTTTGTCCACAAGAGTATCTAAGTCATGTGCTAATTTTAAATTCCATTGTCTATATTTTCCATACTGATTGGTGAGATTTCTTTATTCTCTGTACAGTCCCTTTTTTATTAGATAGATGCAGTGTATATATTTCTTACTAGGTCTTTTCACTCTTCTAATAAGCCTTTTTATGAATGCACATTCTTATTACAAGATAGCCCACTCCATTGGAAGATGTGAGAGCAGACCAACAGGCAAAGATTTTCTACTTAGGAAACCTTTGTTTATCTGAGATTACAAAGATATCCACCTAGATTTTTTTCTAAAGGTTTGTTTTAGTTTTCACATTTAGATACCGCAGACCCTGTCTGTCTCTGTCCTTCTCTGCCTCTCTCATACCGCAGTTTGAATCCAGAGCCTCTTACACCTGCTAGGCTGACACCCTACCTCTGACTGACTTAATTATCTGACACTTACTTGTTTATGTAGCCTCACCTTCAGTAACACTCAGAGATCCTTTTCATTCACGTGGCTATCTAATCGGCTCAGCACCATCCATTCAAAACAGCACCCTCTCATTGTGTTGAGGGTGTTGCAGCATGGATAGTTGAAATTAACTGGCCCTACTCAATGTTTTGATCTGGTCCTGGACTCTGCTATCCCACTGTCTTTTCTTTCTATTCTTGCACTGATATCACACTGTCTTAGTTCCTGTGACTTATTGTAAATGTTGATATCTGTTGTGTGAATTATTCTACATTACTTTTCTTCGGAGTTGCCTCTGGTATCTGAAGTCCTTGCCTTTTAATATAAATTTAACATCAGTCTGTCATTTCACACACACGCGTATATAATGTGTAAATATGCAAGACCTGATTCGGTTTTAATGGGGACATTATAGCTGGATATCAATTTTGTGAAAATTGCTGCCATTAATTAGAACAGAAATTAAAACACAAGATATCATTCTACATCCATCCCAAATGAGGGGCTTTCTCAAAGGAAAAGCTGATAATACTAAACATCTAGGATGTGAACTGGGACGCTCGTGAGGGCGGTGGGATGCAATGTTCTCCCTCTGGAGAAAGTCTGACAATACCTTCCAGAGCTACACATGAACACACGTCACCCAGTGGATTCACTCCATTCTTGTGTGCTACTCCGTGTCTCAAGCGCTCTCTGCCTCCTAGGTGTGGAACACATCTCCATTTCCACAGGTCTGGGTATAAGACACAAGCTCCACAGTCAGGCTACTCGCTCTTACATTCCAACTCTGCCTTCTGCACAAACCATTCAGCATCACTGTGGGCCATGTGGACAAAGTGGTGAGCAGCTTCCACACTGTTTAATACTTTGATCTGCAAACTGGGAGGCAATGCTAAGTGATACCTCATTAACCTGTGGGATGTGTGCTGGGGTTAGGGGTGCTAAATGACACAGGCCGCAGAAGAACAAGGTCTGGCAATTGGTAAGGAGGCATTAGTTATTAACAGTTATTAGTTATTAATATTTTCTACCTACTGTAATCCTGTTTGTCTTTCAAAACCTGTTTTAAATTTACATTGCTGGGCCAAGGATTTAGTTCAAATGGTACTGCATCTACCTAGCAGGCACAAGGTTCAGAGTCTGATCCCTGGTACTGGGGCGGTGGGGGAGGGGATATATTTTCCCAAGTGGTACTGCACATACCTATTTGCATCACTTCTTAAACCTTTCAAACCATACCTTTTCTGGTCCCCAGGACAGAATACAAACGCATGGAAAGTTTACATATTATACATGAAGTATATTCTCTCCTCTTACCTTCCTCGGGATGCAGAAGTCAGGTTCAAATCTGGAATTTGGGCCCTGAGTGCTGGACTGGATAGGGCATGCTGCTTCCCTTCTCTTCAGGACCCTAACTCTGTCGTGAGGGTTGCCATGGGTGCAGATTTACCCCAAACTCCCTCTCTGCCACTAAAAGCTGACCTTTGGGCTAAGGGGGTGCACAGACAGCCCCAACCCCCAAGGAAGAGAAGGCCAGGACCCTGCCCCTGGGGGTTCTGGGGTCCTGAGCAAGGTGGAATGGGCTTGATGGAAAGGGGCGTGACCTGAAGATGAAAACAAAATTTTCTAAAGTACACAAGTCGTTGTGTCTGAGTCTGAGAGTATTACTGATGCTCCTTAAAGGACTTTAATATGCATAATAATTACTAATATTTTTATTTAGGATATTAAAATCTTTATTTCTATGGGCCTTTGGCATTCCTACTCATCAATATGATGGCATTAAAATTCTAGAATTACTCTCTTTTCTCCAATAAGGGAAACCTTACACTTTGTAGAATTTGCAGTAGTGCTGAAATATAAGCAGTTACTGAAAAGCAAGCGATTGTCCTTGTGTTTTATTGTTCTTTTCCTATCATAACTCTAAAAGCTGTGTCCCGGTGCCACTTCCATCCAAAAGAAAAGGAGAGAACTGCCTGGCTGTTCTTCGATGGCGCACTGTGGCTGACCAGAAAGTAGCTGTCACAGAGCTTCTTGAAAAATGCCCTCCCTGGAGGCTAAGCTGAGGGATCTGCTGGTTCCAGGCCCTCAGAAAGCACAACACCAGCTCTATCTACTTATTTATCTTGAGGAAAACAAAAGCTATGATAACACACTCTTAATATCTGCTGTGCAAAGAGCATGCCTGGGTCACTGAAAGTTAAGTCGATTTCCTTTTCATTTTAGCACCGAGATGTCATCAGTGTGTGACAAGGACTTGAGCAGCGCCACAAAGGTTGTGGATCTGCAGGGATTAAATGAAACCAATGTGTAAAAAGACCCAGTACAGCGCCAGGATGTTCAGTAAATACAGTGGCCCCTCGAGGAGCAATTGGCCTGACACGCAAATAACATGGCTGACGACTGGAATTTTACAATTGAAGTCGAGTTACAGATTTAACTCCTCAAGAGTTCTGGAAAAAACATGACGACATCTTTTCCTGGGTGCAGTTAACTGAGAAATCTTAGGACACTGAGATCTGCCTGTGTACAGGGGAGAGACTTTGAAGACCGTGTAGTAAAGCCTGAATCTTTATTGGCCAACTTGAGTTCCAACCAGCCCTTATGAACAAACTGTGTTCGTAAGTCAAGGGTCCACAGTAGTTCTTTTTTTCCTAAGTCTCCTCCACTGCATCTGACTTGAACTTTCCAATCAATCCTAGATTAGAGCATAAAATAATTTTCATTCACTCAATGATGATAGAATTCTGCATAAAACCAAGGTTCAGATTCCTGTGCACAAAAATCTTCTTAGAGTGAGAAGAATTTTGGAAGCTTATTAAAGGATGTACCTGGTGGCAAAGAACAAAGAACCCTTTTGATATTAAATCGAGCTCTAAGACTTCATCATATTTAAGGCTTGAGCTGTGTTCTGGTTAACCTCATTCTTTTCTGAGTACAGCTATGCTTTAGAAATCACTTTTTCACTAATCACTGCCAATCATATTGAAGATATTAGGAAATAAAGAAGCTTTTCTTTCAGAGAGCCACAATTCAAATCATAACACAGATCCCACAAAGAGCTTCCGAGAGCTCCAAGGCAGCGGCCATCTTGGAGAAGAGCCGTGAGGAGTCTGCAAGCCGAGGCCCATCCCTGCGGCCTACTGCACTGGGCCACGCTCTCAAGCTGGCTGTGACACCACCAGGTCCAGGGTCCTTAGCCCAAGCGCAGCCACCACTCTGCACTGTGTAAATGGATGGGTACCTCCCACTCTGTACCACTAAGATCGTATGTGTACCAACTCAACAGAGCGTGAAAATGCGTGTGAAGAATGGAGGGCCCGTATACACACATATACAACACTGTGAGAGCTTTTTCTTTTGACATAGCAGAGATGCCAGGACTTCTTTACTATAGCAAGAAAACCAGTCAAACAAAGCTGCTCTCACCGGCATGCCAATGACACATTAAAAGAGTTGTGTGGCAATAGGTAACTTCCTGTTCCCTTGTCTGCATTAGAACTCCTTCAAGTTTCTGAAGACCTACTCCTGGGTGAGACCTACCATATGGTTCCAGGGAAAACATCATTGTAAAAAATAAATAGAAGTTGGGCTGAGGATTTAGCTCAGTGGTTCTGGTGCCAGCTTTGCAAGTGCAAGGGTCAGGGTTTGATCCCCAGTAACCACATACAACACTGGGCATGGAGACTCACGCCCAGCAGCCACCAATACCACATACCACAGTGCCGGGCGTGGTGGCTCACGCCTGTAATCCCAGCACTCGGGAGGCTAAGGCAGGAGGACTGCTGTGATGTGAGTTTGAGGCTGAGCTCAGGGCCAACCTAACTACAAAGTGAGAACCTGTCTCAAAAAACCTAAAAATAAAGAGATAGATAGATAGATAGATAGATAGATAGATAGATAGGTAGATAGATGGATGGAACTATTGGCCTTTAGAAATGCAATAAAGTCACATTTACAAGAAAACAAGTTTCTAAGAATGTAGGAAAAATACTAAATGTGTCTGGATTTCTGGAGACTTGAGTTCTTAGTGAGCTAGTCTGAGCAGCTGCCGTGAATCCACGGAGTTGCTGATTGCAACAGGGCGAACCCAGACACCTGCAGCACCTGCTGAAGCAAGTGACCAGGGCTAAAAAGAACACAGGGCATGTTTGTGAACTGGGCAGCTAGTCCATGTTTTCCCAATAAAGTTATAGTGTTCAGGAAGAGGCTGTGACGGTGCTAACACTTTGGGGAGGTTAATAAACAGTGTCCCACGAACAAAAGTCACTGATTTATAACAGATGATTTCAGAAGGACAGTATGTGAATTGTCAATCAAAATTCTGGTGAAAATAGTTACTACAAGCAAGAGTGGCAGGGGAGTGATAAGAGGAGTCTACCATCTCCCCTTAGTCTCTGATCTCATTCCTCCTAAACACAGCCTTCATAAGGGCCCCCTGTGGGCCACTGTGAACCTTTCTGCTTTGTCACCCGGCTGGTCCCCATCATTCTGTGACACACTGGCTCTGAGCTCTCTGCATGCCCCTGGCAATGCTGTTGGTCCTGCTGTAGCCCTGAGCTGCCCTTCCACTCCCAAGAAAGCTGACAGATCCCCTGTCCCTCTCTGCATCCTAGAAAACCCACCTGTTAATTTCCTGCAATGCCTGCTCCCACAGCTCCTGCTATTCTTGCAGGACCTGAGAAAATCCCCTTCTTCGGCCGTTCAGACTGTTGGACCTTCACTGACTTCCTTTACCTCTTTGCTGTGTAGGGGTCCTTATTTGTATTTCGAATTAAATTTATTTGTTTCAGAGGAGGCAATACAGAGCAGTGCTTGAGCAAATGGCGCCTGATGACAGACATTTTTGCTTTGAGTCCTGGCTCCAACATTTCCTCAAGTTGTATAAGTTTGCTAAAGATACTTACTTGTGCAGTGCCTTGCTTCCACTATGATGAATGGAACCTTTCCACTAGTCTCACTCCTTCTCAACATCTCCCCTCCTCCATCTGAGCCCAAGTCTGATGAACTTCTCCCCCAGCTTGATCACTGCTTTCTAGTTGAGTCCTTCTGGGACAACTGCTGCTCTTTCCTATTTCCACCACTCCTTGCTGCCATCACCACTCAAAGCAACAAACTTCTTAAAGGTGAGAACATGACCTAATTTCTAAATCATTCAGACATTTCTTACTTTGATCCTACTGATATTCTCTGCAGTTGGCAGACTGTCTACTTCTACTTGAAACTCTCCTTGCTGTTGCTTGTTCCATCCCAAAGCTGTGTTGGTTCTCTTCTCCATCTCAGACTTCTCCCTGGAATCACCTTCTCCACCTTTCACTCAGTGGAAGAGTTCTCCCAGATTTTTCCTGTAGTCCAGTTCTGCTCCCTGCAAATCTCCACTGTCAATACCTGAACAGATACCTAGAAGTGGGCTGCGTGTGTTTACCCTATACCCAACTTCTCTCCAGAGATCACCAATCTTATAATTGAAAGAATTTTAGAAAGTTCTTAGTGGCTCCCTCTATCCCATGCTCAACTCCTCTCTACAAAGTTATGGCAATATGTACAGTGAACTGAAAGGTGATATAAAAATGCTAAGTCTATTTTAGTCTAGTCCTGTCTATCGAGTTGCTGGCTGAACATCTCTGTATGATTATTATTCAAGCATCTTCACCTTAAAAATACTGCTAGTAGAATTAATCATCTTTCTCCGAAATGAACTTTTTTTCTCTCTAACACTCTTACGTCTGTGAAGAGCACCAGCTTCACTTTAATCATGAGATTAAGATCTTGGATCATCTTAGACTCTTAAAAAAATTAATGTATTTTAGGTTCACAGAAAAACCAAGCGGGAAACACAAAGCACTGATGCACACATCCCCTTTGCACATTCCTCCTGCACCACACAGGCCTTCTCACCAACGACGTCACACATCAGTGTGGTGCATTTGCTGCAGTCCCAAAACCCTTATCGGCACCTCATTATCCACCAAGTCCATCATCTGCATTCTGATCCACCCTTTGTCGTACATAGTCTGTATATCTATCATTGTAGCACATACAAAATTATTTCACACCTAAAATTTCTCTCCATGGCTTGATAGCTTATTTCTGATGCTGAGAAATATCCCATTCTCTGGATAGACCACATTTTATCCAATCATCTACTGGAGGACATAATGTTTGCTTCCAAGTTATAGCAATTATGCATAAAGATGCTATAAACCTCTACATGTGAATCTTAGGCTTGAAAAAAATTTTTCTGGTCTAAACCTCACGTCCAGTAATAAAAATTTGTATAATACTGAGGGTTTGCTTTGTTGGAGATGGGTATAATTTCCCAACTACCAAGAGAAAGCAGAGCCAATTACTAGCAGGGTCATCCAAGGCTCCATAGACAAAACAGAGGTGAGAACAAAGGAACTTGGTCCTGGGAGTTTCTGTCTGGCCCCTCGAAACCTCTGAGTCTTAGTGCTCCGTCTTGTTGTTTCATTTCCAGTGTCACAAAAAGAGCATGGACTCTCATGTCCTCTACTACCCAGACAAATTTCCGCTCTAACAATTCCTTCTCATCTCATCCCCGTGGCTCCATGATACAGTGTCTGACTAGTCAGACCTCTACCTGCCTGTCACTCTGAAGCCTTCAGGGTCTCTCTGACAGCTAATAACTGAAGGCCAAACATCTTATCCTGGATCTTGGAGCCCTTCTGCTTGGTAACCTACCTCCCTGAGGTCCCTGTGTATCTTCTATTCCATAAACACAGTACTACCCTAGACTTATCTGTCTTGCTCTAAGTCTTTGTGACCCTAAGCCTTATGCTACACAGACCCTACCTGTCACTCTCACCGAGTTATCTCCTCGGATGCCGTCCAGCACAGACAGGAGCACAGTGCTCAAAAAGGTCTCCAGCTGTCCACCGCATGCCCCATGCTGAAAAGATTTGGAAAAATTAAAAATTCCACAAGTTGCTTTCCCAGCATTCTGCCAGTGTATTTATGAGTACACTAAAACAAAACGAGCACTAAAATTGTCACTAAAACAATTGACCCCTTATTTTTTGATTTAAAGAACTTGGAAAGACAAATCCACAGAAATATTGCACAATTACTTTCCCAAAGAATTCTCCCAGACACACAGAATTTCTAGGTTTGTTTTCCCTAATTAGAGAGTGACAGTAAAATTCTTCGAAAACAGCCTTACATCAAAAAAACATAAAAAAAAAAGACTTTCTTCAACAGTAGAAGAAATCCAATTCAGTGAATAAAATCAATTTGAGATTTCTCTAAACAATCAGAGTAACAAGTAATAATTACTTGCTGTGTATAGACCATACTTTAACCTTCTTTGCAAAAAATCACATACAGGTGAGTCTGTGAATATAATTAAATCAAAAGCTAGAATGAAAAGATCCAAATCAAATAGAAAATACTTAATAGGCATCAAGAAAATAATTTTAGGTATTTGTGGCTGACATCATGTTAGTTGTATAGAATTGATCTGAAAACATTATATCCAGATAGGAAGACAAATTTTTCAAATATTCCTATCATTTTTAAAAAAATTTCAGATAAATATACTATATTAGTTCCTGTTATATGGTGAATGTCATCAGTCTAACAAGCACATCTTTTATTTTGGGAAATTGTATGGTAAGAACACCCCTGAACTGCGTACAGTATTTAAAGTGACTCCTTCTTCCACAGAGGATGTCTTTTTCCTTTCAATGACAGAAATGAAAACTAAATCTAAAACTAAAGGTTCTAAAAGAATCATGTATTCTTTCCTGTTTCACACTTCCCTTTGAACTTGACCTTGGATTTGCATTTAGGAGCAAGGTCTCTGAAGACTTCCTTGCCAAGGACAGTTTCGTACCAGGAGCTACGCACAAAGTACCTTGTGGGCACAGGCAAACACAGTTATAAATGTTCCCAGAAGACTTGATCTCCGACCTCTTGGTGACTTCTTATTGACACCAGGGCAGCTGTCACTCTTGTGGGGTTGGCAGTCACTTCTATCTACCAGCAGCCCGCAGGCAGTCTGAGTGGGGAGCAGTCTGAGTGGGGATCAACAACGTTTTTCATAGTGATGGCTTTTCATCTCCAACAGCACCACCCAGAACTGGCCACATTCTCCCAGGCTAACAAACTTGCTATACCTTTATTTCAGAATGTATCTTAGTTTTGATCAGGGGCTTCCAAAGTATGAACATGACTCCTCAACAGTGCCGTTTCACAGGTTAGAAATACGTGCGACATTCTGCTGTCATTACCATCCATCTCCCCGCTGCTCTGTCAGCCCCTCCTGCCACCACAGCATATGTTTAAGAACTAAACTGAGATTTAATTCTCTGCCATCTGGAAATGCATATGAAAACCTTCCTACATTTCCAATTCCACTAGGAGCAAATATCTATTTTGTGTGTCTTCAATGCTACCCAATTCAAGTGTTTTTTTTTTTTTTTGAACAACAGGTCTCCCAGTGATAGTTGATGGAGCAAGGTTACTTACTAGTTCTCCGAGGGAGCCTCTCAGGCTTACAGAGAAGACGGTTTTAATACAAATACCACAGTTTATCACTTTATGGCTAGGCTCTGAATTCGGTTTATCGATGTGTCAAATTTAGCCTGGCAAACTCCTCAAATCATCCATAAAGTACAATGTAAATGGTGGGCACATTGGTGCCACCTGCTTGGTGACCATTTCACCTCCCTGAACTCCCTGAACGTGTTTCTCTCCAGTCTCAACTTCTCAGCTTCCTCACCAGCAAAACCTTCTCTTCTCAGCTGAGTTTTTTCAGACTGTTGGTTTGTTTTCATTTTATTTTACTAGTTAATGACAAAAGTCAAAACAAAAATTCCTTAAGATCTCTCAGGCACACATTGTGTCGGTTTGTCTAATCATGTGAGGGCTGGCTGCTCCACTACCTGTGGGAAACAATCAAGGCAGCTCTGCTCACTGAGCATATTCAAGAGCTTCCTCCTTCTCCTCTTCGCCTAGTCCCCAACAAGTGAGCAGATCATTGGGTAATTTCCACGCAGGTACAATGTAAACCTTCATTCTGCGGTAAGGTATAGGTGGTGTTACCCGCACAAAGGCATGCCAGGCTGGGAGGCAAGGCATTTGGGCACCAAGCCTGGTCTCTGCTCCCGTGCCAGGTGCCTATGGAGCTTATGGAATTTTCATGTTCACCCCAAAGTACCTTCTTAAGTAGCGTGGCTCTAGAAAACACTGTTCCTCCATTTGATGGGGTTGTAATTCCTCTTCCTACTGCACAGAGGACTTAAAGCTCAAGGGCATCTTAAACCCTATCTTTCTACACAAGAGGACAGGGCAAAGCCTAGGGATGATGGCCACACAAGCCCTGCTTCCTCAGCTCTGTGTGCCAGCTGCACTCACAGAAGCCAGAGCACGTGTCCTGTCATGAAGTTTCTACTTTAGAAGCTCTTCGTGACCTAAGTGGTTTCATTTGGTTACGTGACGGAGTAAGAGCCACTGAGGGCTGAGGACGAGAGATAAGCTGGCCGGACCTTGCACACCGGATGTGAATAGAAACACTGTGGTTAAGCTGTGTAATGGAAACTCAGAGGTAGGTAAGAGTTAAATTGATAAAAATGATTTTATATACGAGTATCACAACAAGAAGAAAAGAGCTAAATTCTGAAAACAGCCTGAGCAAGTAGGAATTTATAGCCAAGGAAAAGCTGGGGGCCAGTGAACAGGAAATTCTAAGAGAAAACACCAGGGGTAACTTGAGCTTCTGGCTGACCAACTTTTTAAGGTCTTTGTAAAACTGGGTAATACAGAAACAGATGTGGAATTCTAAAAATCTAGAATCTGATCAAGGGTAGATTCTGTGTCAGTTATGTTAGACAGGAAAAAAAAAAGGCAAAACCAAACAACAACAGCAGCAACAGTGCTTTGTCTCTCTGGTGCTGCTGTGTACCCCAGCAAGGCCTGACTGTCTGCTCACAAAATCCGCTGCAAGGCACCGGAAATCAAAGGGTTTGGCGGTAACAGAGGAAAAGAGGAAAGTCACTAACTCTGTCCTGAACTTGGCTGTTGGGACCTTTTGTTCCTCTGGCTAACAAGTGAGGTATACGGACCATTCTTTGGCTGCAAACTGGAATGCTAAACATATGGATTCAATCAGGAGGGCCTCAGATACAAGGTACAGATAATTCTACTTCAAAGCCAGCTGTACTTTCCATTTCCACATGCTTTAATCATTCAGTTCATATGCCCACCGTGGCAACACTGGCCCTGCGGGAACAGATGTGCCTCCCTGTTACAGGTAGCAGCTCCACACGTGGACATGAGGCTCTTACTATGTTCCAGGTCAAATGCCCTGTGTGCCTGGAGCCCTGTATCAATACCTCGAGCATGGGAAAAACTGAAGTAAACTTCTGTGGTAACGCGCAAGACAGAAACAAACAAAAACAGAAAAGCTGAGCCGAGCACATAGCTGGCTAACTGCCCCTGCAATTGGTGAAACAGCAGAATTTGCATCTCACACACTCTCCATTTCTGTCTCAGGAAAATGCAAGGACAGCAATAATGAGAGGCCCACACGCAGATGTGGATACCAACTAAGGGGTGATGGACAGAAAGGCTTCTTTGTGCACGTAAAAAAGGTCCCTAGGGATTATCAAGTGGTGTACAACTGGGAACCAAGGTGTAGGGTCCCTTTGCCCGGGTGTTTGTTATGCAGATTGATGGGATGGTTGCTCCCTGGATCCCCAGGTCCTTTAGCTTGGGATCTTCTGTCATTAAATAAAGAACACACAGGCTTGATTACAGGGTTGCTGGGGGTTGGTATACAAGGTGACAAAGGCAGAGGGTGGCAAAGTATTCTTAGACACGTTGCGGGGTTGGCGTCATGGTTGTGTACAGATGGAACATAAGGTGATACCTGTGGAAACTTTTTCTTTGGGTGGCTGCCTTGGCCAGGTAGGGCTCATTTTTCAGCCCAAGGGTAGAGCACTGCTCAGTTACTATCTCAGTTTAAAAGTTATGCTCTAAAACCAAAAACTCTCAGAGACTACAGCATCTTCTATATTCTAGCATACACTTTTCCTTCCGTATGTTTAAAGGGTGAAGAAATAAAACAGGACTTAAGAAGGCAAGTGGGCTAAAGTATTAGAGAAAAGCCACTATAAAGTCGAGGTTTTTATTGTATTTTTGAGATTCCTTTTCTGAAGCCCTTTTCGTTATATAGCATGTCAAACCCATTTCTATATCACTTAAAGTATGACAAAGTAGTCTGGAAGAATATTACTAAAGATACATTTATTCTACTCAAAGGATTGACAAAAGCATTTATTTACTCCTTCCCCCAACTACTTTCTACCTAAATTTTCCCTAGAGCTGAACTCTATGTGTGCACCTCAATCTCCCATGAATGGTACAGCTGTGGAACTCGTACCATGTTTTGCAATAGTGAGAGAGACAATGTGTTGGTGCTAACTGGAACC
>PVIR01020058.1:0-16011 GCA_004026965.1 Petromus typicus
CTATGTCATTTAAACAGCTTGTCTTAAGGAAGACAAAAGCACAAACTTCCTTCCTCAGGAGACACTGACCCCAGGTACCTCAAAACTTCACCTAGGTCCCTCCATTTCTCCCCTCTAATACTTCTATGCTTTCAGCATGCTCATGTCTCAGCCCTCTTATCAATACTCTTCCTCCTTCCTGACAGGACACTGAAGTGTTCCCGATGCTGGGTTCAGTGCTGACAGATTGCAAATTCTTCCCCAACCCAGAAGATTTCAACCCTCAGCACTTCCTGAATGAACAGGGGCAGTTTAAGAAGAGTGATGCTTTTATCCCCTTTTCTATTGGTAAGAGTACAGCATTTGTTACCAGGTCACCACTACGAGCAAGAAGACCAACTTGTCCCTGGACCCTCTATGAGGTGTAGCTTCTATCTTTTGGAATCTACCTCCCAACCAACCAGATAGAAGCTATAAATCTCCTGAACATCCAATACCTGCATTCAAGCAATGGGAGAGATTTATCAGCCACTTTCAGAGATTTTTCTGAAAACACACAACCCATTCTTCAGGCTTATAGACAGGAGATGACAGTACTTACTGCAGCTTCGTTGAGAGTCTGTTTGAAGAGAAGGGACATCTGAACTTCCATCTGTTACAACTTGGCATAGGTCACTCCACTTACAAGAGAAACAGGTTTAGAGAGGGTTAAAGCCTTCCAGAAGGCCAGTGACACCAAAATGTTTAAAGCCCCTTCTCTTTGGGAATACACAGCCGAGTGCTGGTAGGGAATGAGATCTGAGTGAATGTTCATTTCATCTGTACCCCCTCCCTCCTCCTCTCTTCAGGAAAGCGGAACTGTTTTGGGGAAGGCCTGACTAGAATGGAGCTCTTTCTCTTCCTCACCATCATCATGCAGAACTTCCAGTTCAAGTCTCCACTGTTGCCCCAGGATATCATCGTGTCTCCAAAACCCTTGGGCTTTACCAGGATCCTGCCAACTTACACCATGAGCTTCCAGCCCCGCTGATCCGGGAGTGAGTCACGGCTGGGCAAATTGGTGGTACAAAGGGAAAAGGAAGTGACCATGGGTGGTAGGGATGTGGCCAACCAACCGGTCACTATACCATGAAAATGAAGGGTCAACATGGATAAGACAAGAGAAGAGACAGAACAGACTTCTTACATTGCAAAAGATACAGTCTTCAAACTGAAAGAGGGAAATGGAAACCATACATTGTGCTGTGCATAATGATGATAATAATAACTGCTATGATTCATTGAGCAGTATTCTGTGTCAACTCTGTGGTAAAAGCATACCATGCTGTCCCCACTGACTGCCCACAAACCCATCCTAGGAGGAACAGTGTCCATGCCAAAAAGCTGAGACATAGAAAGTTTAAGTCATTAGT
Source organism: Petromus typicus (assembly GCA_004026965.1). Lineage (NCBI taxonomy): Eukaryota > Metazoa > Chordata > Mammalia > Rodentia > Petromuridae > Petromus > Petromus typicus. The sequence goes on from PVIR01020058.1 coordinate 1,392, forward strand.
TGAGGCCCCAAAGAACAAAGATATCAGGAAATTGTCAAAAATTTATCTATGCACAAACCCTTTGGGAAAGATTCTAGAAAATCACCCCTAGAGAGCTTCATCCAGGGCATTTTCCAGAGCCCTGGCAGGCCATTAGCCTGGTCTCAGCACACACTTATCCCCACCCTTGTTTATTCAGAGCACACCAGAGCATCCTATTCTGTGATCCTCAGTAGGCAAGACCAGTGTATCTCATCAGAAGCAGTTTGGGATACAGGAATTTGTCCTCTTAGTGATGGTGTGTGGGAGAGAAAAACACTTTCACATAAGGCCAGGAGAACTTTGGACCAATGCAGAGCTATGAGTGCTGTATGTACATGCACAGAACTGCACATGTCTGCATGTTATCCTCAGGAAAGGCCTGAATACCAATGCTGCCATGGCCTTCTTTTTTTTTAGGTTTTTTTTTAGATAGGGTCTCGCTTTGGAGTTTAGGCTGGCCCTGAGCTCAGCCTCAAACTCATCACAGCAATCCTCCTGCCTCTGCCTCCCAAGTGCTGGGATTACAGGCGTGAGCCACCACGCCCGGCACTGTGGAATGTGGTACTGGTTGCTGCTGGGCGTGAGTCTCCACACCCAGTATGGTATGTGGTTACCGGGGATCGAACCCAGGTCCTTGCGCTTGCAAGACAGGCGCCGGAACCATTGAGCTAAATCCCCGGCCCCTGCCATGGCCTTCTACATGCAGGGCTGTCTTATTGTTCTGAGATCAGCCATCTTGACACCCGGCCTTCAATGAGTGCACCTCCTGCCGCCGCTTTGACGTGCCTCTTATCCTCTGTGCTGATTCCCTTGAACGCCTGCCCCTGTCTGACTGCCTAGAGTATTTCTACCTCACTTATCTGTCTATATACCATCATGGGGTCTCTCCCTCAGAACCTTATCTAACCCTGACTACCTCCCGAAGCTCCATTTTTTGTTTTGGAAGTCAGAGCTGCAATATATGAAGGGAACACACACAATTTCTAACAACACAGCACCTTTAATTTTACAGTTAATCATTTGAAACCTCACACACCTGTGTCAGCAATAATCTACTTTTTACTTCTCCTTATCCAATTGCCAATTAATTAATTGGTGTATTTTAGAAATGCATAACTATAAATTCATCATAGGGAATTTGTACCTGTACATGATATATCTTTCTTTGTTTATTCCCCATTTTTTCTCCCCTCCCTTCAACCACATTTCCTGTCCTTGTTTACAAAAGCTTTGTTTCTATTTTTTTCTGTCCCTTCTTCCATTTCCCTTCCCTCTCCTTTGGTCCTGTGCTCATCAGAACATTTTTTCCACATTTCCGAACATTATCTATACATTTTGGTCCTTATTCACACTTTTGATTTCTCACACTAGAGAACAATATGGTACTTAAATAAATGTGTTGGATTTACTTCATTTAAGAATATGGTTTCAAGATGCATCTGTTTACACAGAAATGTCTCAGAGTAATACTCTGTCACATCTTCTTTATGCATTCATCAGTAGATGATAGTTTAGGCTGTTTCCAAGATTTAGCTACTAGAAATTGTACCACTATAAACATGGGTGTGCATACATCACTGTGATATGATGCTTGTAACACTTTTGGGAAGCTACCAAGAAGGAGAATAGCTGGGTCGAATGGAATGTTTAGTTGTAGTTTTTTGAGGAATCTCCACACTGATTTGCACAGTGGTTACAGCAGTCTACACTCCCATCGACAGTGGAGAAAAGCTCCTTTCCCCCACTGCCTCACCAGTTTGATTGCTTGATGAGAGTCACTTTTTTATACAGTGAGACAGAATCTCAGTGTTTTAATTTGCATTTCACATACAAGATAACCAGTGACATTGGACATTTTTTCTTATTTTTATTTGCTATTTGTACTCCATCATCTGAGAAATCTCTATTCATTTCAGATCCACACTGTTAGTTTGGGTCTTTACATTTGAGGGGCCTGATTATTTTGTGTGTGCATGTGTTTCATTACCTATTCAAGATATTACTCCTTTGAGAAACAGCAGCAAAATATTTACCCACTGTGTGGATTGTCTCTTCACTCTGTTGGTGGTTTCTTTTGCTGTTCAAAATGTTTTTTTTTTTGTTGCGGTTGTTTATTTAAATTTTTTTTAGGTATTTATTTATTTATTTATTTATTTATTTTTGAGACAGGGTCTCACTTTGTAGTTCAGGCTGGCCCTGAGCTCAGCCTCAAACTCACATCACAGCAATCCTCCTGCCTCTGCCTCCCGAGTGCTGGGATTACAGGCTTGAGCCACCACACCCGGCACTGTGGTATGTGGTACTAGTTGCTGCTGGGCGTGAGTCTCCACGCCCAGTATAGTATATGGTTAACCAGGGGATCGAACCCGGGTCCTTGCGCTTGTAAGACAGGCACCGGAACTGAACTGAACTAAATCCCCAGCCCTGTTCAAATGTTTTTTAATAAGATGAAATCCTAGCAGTTGATCCTTTGTTATATTTTCTGAGTTTTGAAGGTTTTGTTCACAAAGCCTTTGCCTATACCAGTGCCTTCTTATTGTCTTCCAGCAGATTTTGTGTTTCTGTTTTAATATTTAGATATTTGATCCATTTTTTACTTTAATACGTGGTAAAGATATGGATTTAGTGCTAATCTTGGGCATGTGGAAAGCCATTTTTTTCCAGCACCACTTATTAAAGAAGCTATCTTCCTTCCTTCCAGTGAAGGTGTTTGGCCCCTTTGTCAAAGACATGGTGGCTGAGTGAGTTTGTGGTTTTTTCAGCACCTTCTAATCTGTTTCACTAATCCTTGGGTTCATTTTTTTGGGAGGTGCCAGTACCATGCTTTTATCACAGTAGGCTTGTAGTATTTTAAGTCAGGGATTATGATATCTCCTTCCTTGCTTTTGTTGTCCAGAATAACTTCTGTTGCTCCAGGTCTCTTCTAATTCCAAATGAATTTTAGAATTGTTTTCTCTAGTTTCTGTGAAATATACTATTGGTATTTTGATCAGGATTGGGTTAAATCTGTGTAACAATTTTGGAAGTATGGCTATTTTTGCTAGATTGTTTTTTTTACCCAACTATCAGGGTCATTTTTCCATTTTCTGACATCCTCCTTGATTTCTGTTCTCAGAATACTGAAGTTTCCAATGTAGACGTCTTTTACTTCCGCCACTGGATTGATTCCTAGATATTTCACTGATTCCTATATACTCTTTTTGGATGCTATTATGAAAGGTGTTATTTTCTTCATTCTTCTCGCAGTGAATTTGTTATTTGTGTGTAAGAACACTGTTGATTTTTGAGTCTTGACTTGGTGTCCAGTTACACTACTAAATATGATTATTAAATGTCGGAGTCGTTTGGTGGAGTTTTTGGGGTTTTCTATATGTGGTGTCATTATCCACAGGTAATGACAATTTAACTTCTTCCTATCCTATCACTACTGTTTTTATCTCTCCTGTCTATCTCTCCTGGCAATGTTCCTAAAACCATCTCGAATAGTACAGGTGGGCCAGGGTTTAGCTCAGGTGGTACTGCACCTGCTTTGGAAGCACAAGGGCCCGAATTCAATCCCTGGTATTGAAAAAAAAAATTATGGGAAGTAATGGTGACAGTGAACATCTTTGTCTTGTTCTTGATTTTAACATGAAAGATTTCAGCTTTTGTCCATTGAATGTGATGTTGGCTCTTGGTTTGTCATAGGTAGCTTTTATCAGATTGAGATAAAAGCTATCTACTCCGATTTTGTGAAGGGTTTTATCATAAATTAGTGTGAGACCTTGGCAAATGCTTTTTCTGTATGTATTGAGATGATTGTATGGTTTTCTGTCTTTAACTCTGTTAATATGGTATATTACACTTATTGATTTGCATATGTTGAACCATATCTGCCTTCCTGGGATGAATCCTACTTATATAATCTTAATGATTTTCTCTATTTTGTTTTCTAGTATCTTATTGAGGATTTTTGTGTCTATGTTCATTAGGGAGATTGGCCTGTAGTTCTCTTTTTTGGTTGGATCTTTCTCTGAATTTGGTATTAGATAATGGTTGCTTCCAGGAATGAATGTGGAAGTATTGTCTCTTTTTCAATTTCATGATAGAGTTTGAGAAGTAGTGGCAATATCTTTTCTAAATTTCTAATAGAATTCAGCACTGAATCTGTTAGTGATGAAAGTAATTTTTTTCAAAAATTAGGTAAGCTTGTAGAAACTGAAGAACACCAGTGGTTGTCAAAGCCCAGAAAGACAGGAGAATGAGAACTGGTCTCTTAATGGGTACACAGAGTGATAAAAGGAGCGCTTTTGTAGTGATAAAAGTATCTTAGAACTAGACAAAAGTGATGAATACAAGCGGTTTATGTTGATGTGCATTTATAATCCATTACTCAAGAAGCTGAGGCAGAAAGGTAGCAAGATTGAGCCCATCCTGGGCAGCTTCGGAAACCCTGCCTCAGAGTGGGGGAGGGGCACCACGCGGCATGTACTCGGTGTGAAGGCTCAGGGTTCAATCCAGTACTAAAGAAAGGGTTGAAGGTGGGGAAGGAATAAGAAGAGATCGAATGGGGAGGGAGGTGAGGGCTACACAACACTGTAAATGTCTGTGCTGTTTTGTTTTTTAGTACACTTTAAAAGGATTAGCTTTATGTTACATGAATTTCCACAAAAAAAAAAGGAAAGGAAAAACACAGCAATTTTATACAGGAATGACATAATTTTACTTTGATCTCAGCAGTTCTGCAGAGCTAATACCAGAGACATCACAGAGATGTCTATTAGAGTTGAGGGTGGAACTGGCCCTTTATTTAAAGGAGCACAGGGAATTGTGGGATGTGATGGTAATGAGGAAGGGGGTAGAGTACCTGGATCCACTGTTGACTCTTCTAACCCTGCATTAAATGTGCTCTTTCCTTAACTTCCAGGCCTGGTAGTAGCATTCAGGTTTTTTTTGTTTGTTTGTTTTTTTTTTTTGTTTTTTTTTTTTTTTGAGACAGGGTCTCGCTTTGTAGTTCAGGCTGGCCCTGAGCTCAGCCTCAAACTCACATCACAGCAATCCTCCTGCCTCTGCCTCCCTAGTGCTGGGATTACAGGCATGAGCCACCACTCCCAGCACTGTGGTATGTGGTACTGGTTGCTGCTGGGTGAGTCTCCAAACCCAGTATGGTATATGGTTACCAGGGATTGAACCCGGGTCCTTGCGCTTGCAAGACAGGTGCTGGAACCACTGAGCTATATCCCCAGCCCACCATTCAGTTCTTGACGGTATTTCTTAACCCTGAACCCCCTAAGATTTCCCCCTTGGTCAACTGTGGTGGGCAGTCAGGGATAAATGGACACCACAGCAGGCTGGAAGGAGGACAGGCTAAGGAAAGGGCTCTCTGCAGTGGGGAGAAGGCACAGAGAGCTTAGGAGGCCTCCACAGATTTATTCTCTGCAGGGAAGGGGGCTGAGCAGAAGGATCCCGAGGGCATCCGCATCCCTTTTCCTCTCCAGCGGGGCAGAAAGCTGAGCTGGAACACAGGTGGCAGCTTCATCATCCCGCTGGTCCTCGGTGTGAGGTCAATGTCTTCTGGGGCGTGGACAGCCCAGGGAGAATCTCTGCAGCGTTGAAGTCAAGAAAAGGAAGAGCTCGGGGCGGGCCAGGCTCTCGCCAGGGAAGAGAAGCAGGGGGAGAGATAAAGGGTACAGACGCTGCTCCTTGATTGCCGTTTCAGTGGGAAGCCACTGCTCCTGTGTCTGCTGTCAGGACACGGAACTACAGGAGCTGAGTTTCAGCTACTGCTCCTCCTTCGGAGCACCCCACCGGTGCGACTCTTCCTTCAGGTCCCAAAAGCTTTCAGGGGCACCCGATGGCCCAGTAAGCCTTCCAGATCCTGCCCCAGTGTCACAACCATAACAGTTTCAGTAGGTTAATAGCGATGCCATGCCAGGTGGACATACTGGCTAATCCCTGCCCACTCTTACCTTACATTTCTCCCTCTCACTTTCTCCACACATACCTTTAGCAAATTAAAATCACTCACTGCAAAAGTGTCTCATCTAAGCCGGGCTTGGTGGCCCATTCTTGGTGGCCCAGCATGTAGGGAGGCTGAGGGAGGAGGTATGTCAGTCAGAGCCGAGCCAGGGCAACTTAGCAATTTAGTAAGTCCTGTCTTAAATATGAGATCAACAGACAGACAGACAGAAATAGACAGTCTGGACACATAGAACAGTTAGGAGACCTGGAGTTCAATGCCAGTACCAAAAAAAAAGTGTCCCCCCTTGGTGGGCAGCTGAATAAGCACGACTGTCTTCGGCATAGACACATGTCCAGATCACCCAACCCAGGGTAGGCAGAAAACACGTCCTTAGGCTGGGCCACAGCTTGGGCTATAATGGCACTGACTGCACTCTCAGTGGAAAAGGAAGAGGATACACAGGTACAGTAACCTGCAGTGTCCTTCACTTGCTTTGGCTGATAAAATGTGGACTAAAAGGGTGTGCAGGGTGACTTCTTTCTCTTTTTTTGTAGGTCAGGATAGAGTCTGCAGGATCGAGTCCAGAGCCTCAGTCAGTCTTTACATACCATATACCATAGCAGTGGTAAGGCCAGGCTCCCTGATGGCTGAGACAGGCATGTTTCATAAGCATGGAGTTAGTTTTTTGTTTTGTTTTTTGAGACAGGGTCTCACTTCGTAGTCCAGGCTGGCCTGAGCTCAGCTTCAAACTCATATCACAGCAATCCTCCTGCCTCTGCCTCCCGAGTGCTGGGATTATAAGCGTGAGCCACCACGCCCGGCACTGTGGTATGTGGTACTGATTGATGCTGGGCATGAGTCTGCAAACCCAGTATTGTATGTGATTATCAGGGAATTGAACCCAGGTCCTTGCACTTGCAAGACAGGTGCCAGAACCATTGAGCCAAATCCCCCACCCAGCATGGGGTTAGTTTTTGGGCTTTAAATTGCCAAGATCTTTAGACTGTCTGCCATGGTATGGTCTGTACTGAATAAGATCTTCTTGGTCTTGAGTAAGCCCTCTGGTCCCCTTGTGCCTGTTTTATTCCAGCTTTGCGGAAGAATGTATGACTCAACACCAATACATCTAGTAATATTTCAATAGGTCAAAAGTGAAAAATGATTTGTCCATCTTGACAGAGGCAGAAAAGATAGTTGGGGATACTCAACATTAAACCATGATTTAAAATTTTTAAATAAGTACCTTGTAAAAGTGAGGGAGAAGAGATATTTCCTTAATTTGATTTGAAATCAAGAAAAATTGTGGCAGAATAGCCATAAAATATCTGGGAAACACCAGGGCAAGCCTTAAGTTTTCCAGAGAAGATTGAACACATTCTCTTTAAATTGTATGAATCTCCTTAAATAAACAGACTTACTTAACATGATTCTGGAAGTGTTAACCCATGATACTGGGAAAGCATTACATACGGCTTTAACATAACAAAAGGATCAGGTCAAAATATCATTTGCAGATCAATTAGCCACAAAAACATCAGATGTTAGTCACAAAAGCAATAGCAGGAAATTATCTAATTACAGCATAAATCCATAAGAATCAGTGGCTTTTGACATACTAATTAGACCAAATAATATATCTTGTTAGAAGGAATTCTAAAAACAATAGCAATAAATTTCTCTCATGTTTATCAGAAATAAACTTAATATGAAATATCCAAAACTTCATTGAAAACTCAATGAACAAGACACCACTAAGTAGCATGAGTTAACTCAGTGGACAATCACACTTTTTGGTCAGGGATACTTGCAATTCCCAAGTTCCAAACCTCTCCATATTCATTTATAAATTTAAGCTAATCTTAATGAAATCAGATGGGTTTCTTTTTGGAAAAGGGAGACACTTGACAGCAAGTTTATATATTGTAGTTGGAAGAAAAAAATTTATTCAAAGAGCCATGAGACTGTCTAAAACAAAAGAATGAAGGTAAGAAAGTGACCTCTGTGAAATATTAAAACGTAGTATAAGGTCACTCAAATATATGGTAGAGCTAGAAAAGATAGATTAATCATTGGTTCAATATTCATATGGTTTAATATCAATAAACTAGAGGGCTGGGGATTTAGCTCAGTGGTTCCGGTGCCTGTCTTGCAAGCGTAAGGGCTGGGGTTCAATCCCCTGGTGCCACATACAATACTGGGCATGGAGACTCACCCCAGCAGCAATCAGTGCCACATACCACAGTGCCGGGCGTGGTGGCTCACGCCTGTAATCCCAGCACTCAGGAGGCAGAGGCACGAGGATTGCTGTGATGTGAGTTTGAGGCTGAGCTCAGGGCCAGCCTGAACCACAAAGACTGTCTCAAAAAAAAAAAAAAAAAATCAATAAACTAGGAATAGACCCAAAGTTTGGTAATGATAAGCTTCAAGTCAGTGACTAAAAATTGAATGATTTGATTGGCAGTTTAAAACAGTCTTTAGTAGGATTCTCTGCACAAATACTCCATAAATTTTGTGTTCTAATTTTCTGTTGGACTTCACTCTGGTCCTGAATATAGATTTAAATAATATGCTGACAGAAAAGTAAGTCAGGGTATTTTTACTCTTTTCCTCTCCTTCCCTTTGTTTCTTCCACTTTATCTACCCCTCTTAACTATGTAACACCTAACTTGGACTGTATATATACATTTAATTAAAATTTGGAAGAAAATCCTCAGTAGTATTAGCAAGACTTTTGTTAGTGAATTACAGGTGATTTTTCACATTCAATTTCACTGCTTTCTTCTCTATATAAAAATTTTTAAATAATAAAATATTTTTCTTTTAAAAATGAAAATTGCTGCATATGGTACAAAATTTGCTGCATATGTACCAAATTTTTGGTACAATATGTGCTCAATAATAGTTTGCTTTTTTTTTCTTTCTGTGGACTTATGTACACTTTTGTTTTTTATTTTTATCTCCATTATGAATTTAAACTTCATCTTTCACACCCATAATCTTTCCTCTTTTCAATCCCCTCACATTATCATTGCTTCTGTAATTATCTCGTTTTTGGTTTCCTTCAGAATCCTCATCTTTTCCCCAGTGTGCAGTGTGAACAAAGAGACAGAGTGACACAGAAGAGTCCCGAGGGTGAGGAGACCACGGCTTACCCAGGGAGAATGGGATAAAGGCTTCCCTCTTCCTGAAGTTGCCCTTGGCACCCAGAAAGTGTCTCGGGCAGAAGGTGTCTGGCTTCTCAAAATGATGTGGATCATGGAGGACAGAGTTCATGATGAGATACACAGTTGTGTCCTGAAGGGACATCAGAACCAAGAGGACCCAGAAGCCATCCAGAAAGCATGGCCGAATCAGTTATGGCGCATCCACACGGACAATGTGCTTTGCCCACTGTATACCTTTTGCAGATATTGGCTAAAATATTGACTTGTTCCACTCTTTCACTCATAGTTGTGTCCTGAGACCTCTAAGTATACCTATAACCATCCTGAACACTCTCTCCCCAAGACCTTTGGGGAGATATCTCTACTATCTATCACCAGCAACGTTCACATATGGCTCAGCCTCCAAAGACGTGAGTCCAGCACTAGGCGCAGAACAGACTGCTGAACTAGTGGTGCTCACTGGTGATTTTATATTATGAACATCACCCTAAGTATATGTAATTCAGGAAGATATGCCACCATGGGAGTTAAAATGAATTAGAACCCTAAGCATTGACCTACAGGTATATAACTGTTAAATTGTAAAACTAAACCATATACACAAGTTGAAAAAAATGTTCATATGAACATAGAGACAGACATGGTAGGAAATACACCACATGGGATACAAAAGTTACAAAATGATAGATACTGTGTGAATTCACCTTGAGTGTTTGTGCATATGTGGTATGTGATTAATGGTGATCATCCAATAGGAAGAAAAGTGTTAAAACATGTAGGAAAATTGCCTCATTAAAGCAACCCTAGCATCATCTATTAAAGGGGCATTTTGCTGAGGATGGTGGCACACAGCTGTAATGCCATCACTCAAGAGGATGAGGCAGAAGGAACACCATGAGTTCAAGGCCAGCCTAGTCCACATAGTGAATGCAAGGCCAGTCTGGACTACATAGTGAGACTCTGTTGGAAAAAAAATTCTATCTTTCCTCCAGTGTATTCTTTTGGCCTCTTTATCAAAGTTTAGAGCAACATAATCCATAATACCAAATCTTGGAAACATTCTATAATCCTGTCAACAGATAAATTAACAAAATGTGATATTTATGCACAAAGGTGCACCATTCTTCTTCTTTTTTTTTTTTTAAGGTTTTTTGAGACAGGGTTTCGCTTTGTGGTTCAGGCTGGCCCTGAGCTCAGCCTCAAACTTACATCACAATCCTCCTGCCCCTGCCTCCCAAATGCTGGGATTACAGGTGTGAGCCACCACGCCCGGCACTGTGGTATGTGGTACTGGCTGCTGCTGGGTGTGAGTCTCCACACCCAGTATTGTTATGTGGTTACCGGGGAATCGAACCCGGGCCCTTGCGCATGCGAGACAGGCGCCGGAACCACTGAGCTAACTCCCCGGCCCAATGCACCATTCTTCTATAAAGAAAAATGAGATGAGTCATTTGTAGGTAAATGGTTGGACCTTGAGACCATAATATGAAGTGAAATAAATCAGACACACAATTTAGAGATTAAACAGTTTTTCCTACATGAAAAATTCAGAAGGATAAATGAAGAGCAAAATAAAAGACAGGAAATAGGAGATAAGGCGGTAGATCTTTTTTGGCAGGGAAGGAGATCAAAACAATAGCAGTAACCTAGCTCTGTCAGGATATCTGCCTCACCACTCCTCCAGAAACAAGGAAGCCAAGGGACTGTGGATGAAAACATCTAACCCCATGAGCAAAAAGAAATTTTTCCTCCTTTCAGTTGGTTTTTCGGAAGTGATTTGGCATGAGCGTGGAAACCTAACACAGGGAGTACGTGCACTTAGAGTGTGGAAGCAGAAACATCAGTTTGTAAATGTGTTTTTCTTGAAGAGGAAGCTAAGGGGCATGTGGAAATGACTTCGTAAAAACAGTCCCATCATAGAACAAGTTTCAGTAAGGATATAGTATATTTTGAGGAAAAGAATTTGTAACATCTAATAAAGTTTAGGAAAAAAAAAAAAAGATCAGAGTTCTCAATGTTGCCAAAATCTCCCTCTCCCCATGAAAATTTGGAATAAGAATCCACCTTATAGCCCAATGACCAGAGATATAAACTGTCAAATCTACAAGCATCTGACACTCTCCACATAAGATCTGAAACACTGTAAATCTCACCTTAGGGAGATGATAACCCCGGAAGTAGGTGCTCTGGGTGACACAGTGAGGGGTGCCAGTTGGGGTGAGATCACTGTATCTCTGAATCTCATGGATGACAGCCTCTGTATCAGGCATTTTTGCTTGATCTTCAAGGGCTGGAAGACAGTGCTGGCCAATCACCCTGTCAATCTCTGGATTTTCTCTGAGAAGGAAAGGGCGTGCAAGAAAGTCCATCAGTAAACACACATAAGGATAGGCTCCACAAAGACTGGAAAAGTGACCTGCAGGCTGGGGGGAGAGTCTTAAGAACTTTTTAGTTAAGTGTTGGGTTACTGAGAAAGAAAGACACTATCTTCCTCCTGGAGCAGACTTCTCTGATGTTTCTATTCTAATTATGAGAAAGGCTAGCTTGTGTGCAGTTGGGCAGATGGAAATAATTCAACACTTCAAGTTCCTCACCCTACATACCTCCCCTTTTTTCTAGAGAATGAGATGTGGTTGGAACTAATGTCATATCATTTCTCTTGGTGACATGTTATGTGATCTTGGATAAATCCCTTCTCTCCTCTGATTCTTAAATTCACTATTCTATAGGGAGTATTGACTCGATAAGAGTTTCTCCAAGTCTTGCCTACAGAATCAATCAAGACACTTTAAAAAGTATTGTTAGTCAATAATTCACTGTAGGTTGTCAAACTGTCAATCTCAAAATATTCTATCAACAACTGAATGTTTTGGCAGACTGCAATTGCTTAGCAATTCTGGTTGTAGTATTCTTTGTATATCTGTTTTGCAAATTGTAAAAATGCTATAAAACAGAAGTACCTTCAAAGTATATTTGAAGGAGAATATTTTGAATTTTTAAAGTGTCTTGTCAACTTCAAGCATTTTTGTGACTTGTTAAGTTATAAATTATAAATAAGTGTGTGTGTGTGTGTGTGTGTGTGTGTGTGTGTGTGTGTGTGCGCTTTTGATGGGTCAGCACGGTTGACTGTTTTTATCCATCACCGACTACTTTCTGTCATGGACAGAGACATTTCAGGTTCTACTAAAATAGTAGCTACCACAGGCCAGAGCCTGCCCTCCTAACAGTCATGGGCTCAGGAACCACTCTCCTTCCGCCTTGAAGTGCCCTGGTCCTGCCCAAGGACCCACCTCTCTGACTCCCACACAGTAACCACAGCATAAAAGCCCATCAGTCAGTTCTCAGGGAAACCCCCAACTCATGCGCAGAAACCCCTCAAAGTATCTAAAAGTAATCATGGGAAACAGACTAATTATGTACTCATCCATATGGATTGTATTTCATGATACAATTATGGGTAAAGACATACAGAGTTAACAGAGGTCACAATTTGGCATGAGCTACCCCCCATACCAAGAACAGTCCTCTGAGAGGGATTTAGACCACCACAAGTAAAAGACCACCTTACCTTACCCTCAGGGCCACTCTGAGCTTTTTTACAAGCACTATTTTACTCCACAGAGCCTTTTTTTCCCCCTTTCCATAAATGTACATGTTCACTGCCTTTTTCTGGGTATCATCTTCAAATTACTGTTCAGGATACCAAAAACCTGAAAAATAAAAACCCCACCTCTCTACACCAACAGTCCCCACACACCAAAAGCCTGGCTCACCTAAGACATCCGGGTTCTTAAGCAGGAGTAACAGCGCATAGCACAGAGTGGTGCTAGAGGTCTCAGTGCCAGCAACGAACAGCCCAAGAATCGTGTGGACCAGATTCTTGTGATGGAACTCGATCTCGGGATTCAAGCGCTCCTGTGTGCCACCACAGACAATCCTTCACGTCTTTCCTGGCTTCCTGGTCTTTTCCCTACGTCCGCCTCACTCTCGTGTTACTTAGTGTTTGTTTTTTTTCTTCCCTTCATTCAAGATTAACAGATTAACAAGAGTGGGTTCAGAACCACATTCCCTGGGTTCAAATCCTGGCACTATCATTCCCTAGGCATGTGTTTGGGGGCAAGGAACATAACTACTTTGTGCCTTAGTTCGTGATCTGAGGTGGTTTTAACATTTTGAATGTCAGTACTCAATCAGCTTGGGTGATTAATTTTTATTGTCATTATCTTCTCGCATCTTTACTTTCTTTACTGACCCTTGCAATGGTTTGTCTAGCAATGATAATGAAGATATTCAACAACCATCTGCTGTGTCAACCAGAACGGACATGGGTGGGGTCCCGTGAAAACCTTACATGGATGGGCCTCTGACCAATCAGACTGAGAGGGAAGGGAAGGCAGCATAGATGGGCCAGATGGTAATTCTTTAGTAATCTCTTAGGAGACATCCCTGGGAAGCTGAAACTGTAACAGTAGGGTATAGGAGGGCCATGGTTGGGCCAGTGGCTCTCTTGCCCATCCATAAAGACGTATTCAGCACTTAAGCAGCACACACATCTGGACCCAAACACTGAGATCAGCATCATCGCCATGTCTAGCACCCTTCCTCACCCACGTCATCCATCCCAGTTCTTGCCCGATCCATGCGGAGCAGGAAGCAATCAATGAGGTCCCGTGGTGCACTGGGGCTTAGTGTTTCCCGGTGCTTCTCCACACTTTCAGTGAAAAAATCGTTCAGTTCTTGAACGAGTATGAGGACCAGGAAAGTGCTTGAGGATTCCCGAGAGGAGTTCAAATGCCTACAGGGAACCAGGGTAGACACCAGAGAGAAAGAAAAGGGCATGAATATACATTTGCTTCTCCTAGGATTCAGAAACCACCCCGCAGCAGAGTTTCTCAGGCTGTGCAAAGACAATGTAATTTCAACAGCAGTTTCCTTCAGAGAGAGGCACTCTGTTCTCATTCTCTACACCAAAGTCATAGGAGATGCTAACATCAGCCTTGTGGAAATTACAATGTACAGAAACAAGGAGAGACACAAATAGGCTTCTTCCCTCCAGAGATCTAACCCTGTGATACCTACTTGCTTAAGCAGGAAACACCTGATCCCTCACAGCTACCCTGATTGCTAGGCCATTGCAAAATCTTTGACCTCACCTGGGTGTAGGAAGAACTGATGATTTTGAAGGATTCATTCAGTAAAGTTAGCAGCCGTAAGAATTTGGGATCCTGGTAACAAAAGCGCTCACTGAAGATGATGGAACAGATGTATTGAAAGAGGGTGATTGGATCCAAATATGCCCCTGGAAATGAAAGAAGTTTGTCCTGGAGATCTGAGTGTTCCCTACCTTGTCCTTATGGGTGCCTTTGACCTAGCGGTTGGCCTTCAAGTATGAGATTGGTTTCTTTGTCTCTTAACAAGAGTATCTGTCAGTGTCTTTTCATGTAAGCTTTTCTTGCTGTGCAACCTTCTTTCTGTGTCCCTTATCACTTGGGTG
>PVIR01020058.1:16111-31229 GCA_004026965.1 Petromus typicus
GGTCCTTGCGCTTGCAAGACAGGCGCCGGAACCACTGAGCTAACTCCCCGGCCCTAAACCTATTTCTTAAAGTTCCTGTGTCTAGATCAGTCTTTGTGTTCACAGCTTTTCTTTCTTGCTTCTCTCTAGGTATAGCTTATTCTTCCTCTTTTAAGTCTCTTACTCTCTCTTTTCTCTCTCCCTTATCCCACTGCTGCATCTATCCCTCTGTGTCTGAGCCTCTGTCATGCTTTCCCTCTCTGGGCTGCCATCTTGTGCACATGTTCCTCAACTCACAGGGCTCACCCTAAGATTGCAGCTCCTCCAACACACATTCAGACTCCTTCTTGATTTGCTCCTTGATACTCTGCTTCCCCATCCCCAAGTCCTTCATGGTGGTCAGACAGAATCGCTGGAGAACTTTCCAGCGTTTTCCATTGGCAAAAATTACACCTGATTTGTGAGACATGAAATGAGTGCTGGAAGAACTCCTGTGATGGTCCCTCTTCCCACTCAAGCCCTGTTCATCCTTCACTCACCAGTTCCCTAGAAGATGTGATCAGTAATCTTGTTGAGGCCTTGACCAGAGAAAGCTTCAACTTGATCCACCAGTGCCTCCTTGATGGCCTCATATCCACACAGGACCACAGCAGGCTTGGACCCCAGGTAGATTGTAAAGATGTCCCCATATTTCTCCCGTAGCTGTGGAGACAGAGTCCACTTGTCACTATCTCACCCAAGAGAAGAGTTGTCCATTGTCACACGTGGGTCATATCTTCCACTACAACCTTAGCTCCATAGACTTGAGCCCCATCCACAGAGAACAGAGACTTGAATTCTGTGGTTCCACCCAAGCACAACAAACATTCCTTTTCTCTAGTGTTCTTATCTCCTGGCTCTACCAAAACTTTCTCTGCCTATAATTTTATTGATATCACTAACTCTCCATATGCAATCTCCAGAATCTGTTCTTTTCCCACCTCTGGAATCAAACCCAAATCCTCAAATGTATGAGAATTTCTCTTCTAGTCTACTCTCTCTCCAGCCATTCTATAAGGATTCTAGAAGCTTATGTAAATGGGTAGGTTGAAACAGGTAGCAGCCAGAAGAGCAATCCTCTCAAACTCACCTGAAGAGCCTGACCCAAAGTTGGAACCTCAAACTGCCTTGCTACCTGTGGGCTCTGCTCCTTTCGCCCATCCCTTACCCTCCCCATCTCACCTCTTGGAAGGATTTGAGAAAACCCTTGGAGTCTATTTGCAAAATATTCCCAAGGAATGGTAGAGGCCAGGGTCCAGGCAGAAGGCTACCGTTGGAGGTGGGGCAGCCCCAGATCCAGAGTAATAAGAGGCTGATCAGGATGAAGAAGAAGCTAAGTCAGACAGCACCATGATCCTCTCTCTACCTTCGGGCCACATCTCCGTGTCCCTTGAAATACCGGATGCTATGTTTGTTATTTTCCTCTGGTGGGTGGTGAAAATGGGTGTGTCCAGAATCTATCCTGGAAGACATCCCATAAGCCTCCAGAGGATACAAGGAACCCAAACTTTACAGGCCTTGCAGAAGCCCAGTGTTCAGCATCTCAATGGTGGGTCTGAACATCAGCCTTCCGTTTACCACCGTCTGGTTAGACATTTCTTCATGGGCAAAACCCTTGAATGTAACACATCTCTTGAGGAAGTGTTATGGTGCCAATGGGAGGGGCATGTGGAGGTGAGGCTGGCTCTGCAAACAGATGTCGTGAAGGGTGAGTGATCAAGTGTAACTGGAAGTGAAGAGGTTGAGGTTCACAGCCACAGTTTAAATCTGCTTCTCCACTTATGGGCATTGTGACCTCAGGCATGTGATGGTTGTTATTCATCTGTAAAATGCGAATTAGCCTGCACCCATCACCTAGGGATGAGGAGAGGGACTCTCCTACACAGAACACTAACATGGAACATTGTGTGCAAGGAGCTGATGAATACGGACTGTGCTTGCTGAAGGCAAGGGAGAAGTCACTGAGCATGAGTAGTATCCTGCGAGGCAGAACTCCAGAAGGCTCTTGAGTAAATATGTCCCTTTTAACCACCAGCTTCTTTATATACACCAAAGAAGGGGTGTGATTAGTGCTGACCCAATTTTAACTTCTGCAACTTTATTCACATGGGAAAGGAATACAGCATTGAGCTTTAGAACTGCAGTAGTATGGAAAGAAGAGTACAGCAATAACTTTTGCAGGTAGGAGCAGCCAGGTTGGGAGAAGGACGCTGATTCACAACAGGTTTCTCAGAGGCAGAAAATGGGGGTTCATTCTCTACAAAGTCAGGAGACTTGATGATTCTGTAATCTTGTATTCATTTTCATTAATTCCATCTGGTAGGGCAGGAATTGAATCTAGTGTGTTGGGGATATTGTGCCCAAACCAACTTCCTTGGGTGTGAGGTCCAGGAGCCCGTGACCTGGCCATGGAGAAGTTCTGAAGGATGATGTGAAGAAGAGGAGCAATTCAGCATGAGCAATACCCTCTCCAAGACAAATACACTCCCTGTGGACACAGAAGATCGCAGGTGAGAGCCAGGGTGACGTTCTTTACCCTGAAACATCCCTGAGGTCAGACACCTGTGTCATTGTGCTTTCTTGACCTCTAACCTGCAATCTGGATGGACTTGTGGGAGGTTCTCAATCCTTTTGACACTAGGTAAAGACCAGGTGGGTAACCCATGTTCAGTTTTCTAAGTGACACCCTAGTTTGTAGTTTTGTTAGTATTTCCAAAGGTCCAGTGGCCCCATAAGAGGTAAGGACCCATTTGTATTTATGTGTAAGTACAAAAGTCTGCACATTTATGACTTTAAATTTTTAGTGTTCTTCATATCTCATATAAGGAGAATATTACCTATCTCATCAAGCTATTGTGAGGGTTCAGATACTATTCAAAGGAACTCAGTTTAATGCCCAGCTCATATTTAAAAATCTATTCTGTAGTAATTGTTTTGTATTTATTTCTGGGTGGGAGGATGTTTCAAGGACTATATTCCTTTCTGTATGTCTCCATCTCTCTCTCTCCTGTCCTCCCACTCCTCCCTCTCTCTCTCCCTCTACCCCAACTTCCCCTCATGATGTCCCTTTGTCACACAGTCTCTCTGGATCATTCTCATATTTCACTCTTAATAATCTATATATTCATCCTTAATTCTCCACATCTCTGCCATCTCTAAACTCAAGATAGAATTAATGAGTACAGGACGTGAGCCTCATCCTGCTTCCCACTATTCCCAACTCTCACTGAAAACATAGTGAGAGAGGAGGCCACGGCCCTGGGTTATTGAAGTCACTGATGAAATTTAAAACTAATGACTTGTCACTGAAGAATTCCTTCTTCCCAAAGATAAGAAAACAACATTGGGCTGCTCCATGGGAGGAGCTTGTTAAATTGTGTCTAAACCTGGCTACCTACATAGCAAACTAGAACCTAACACAATATGTCAACAAACAGCAGCTGACTTGAGCATATACTCCTGGAACAGGTAAACAAATCTCAGCCAGTCTTAACACGCAAGCTTCTGGTCTGAGCTACAAGCTGCTCAGATGTGTCCAAATGAGGCAAAAGCAGAGTTTAACCAAGAAGCTCTTTGTATATGTCAGCTGCCTTTCCTATGGAGAAATATTGCCTGCCCACATTGCTGGATAGAGCACTCTGGATCATATAGTCAGGTTATTATCCAATCATGAGCGATCTTTTTCTAAAATAAACTCTCCTGAATTTATCTATCTTTTTAATGTATCTTTTTAACAAGCCAGAGTAGAGACTAGCAAGGAAAATTAGTCTGATGGTTCTCTCTGTACCCAATCCTTCTGAGCCTATTTGTTTTGCTTGAGTTCAGCTCTTTCTACACTCAGAAAGATTCATTGATTCCTAAAAGGACTATTGCCTTGTAGCTGACAGTTAGGGTCCTTCGATTCATTAGTAGGTATGTATATTTCCCAAATATAAACAAGATTTCATTTAAAAAATCCATTTGACAGCATTTAATAAATTCACATTTGGGCCAGTATCAAAGTCCACTAGGGGACACTCTTATTTAACTTTCCTCTGGTGCTGCTAAAATAAGACAACAAACCACAAGTCAAAAGAAGTGTAACAGGCGCAACAAGCACCAACTAATTAGACCAAGTGCAGCATATACATAAAGTGGTAGGCCAGACCTCGCCTGTAAAAACAAAAAGTCCCATCAAAGAAACATTATAATTTTCCCAGTGTTCTCAATTTAAATTTATTATTATTTTAACAATAAAACAATGAACAAAAAACAAGGCATACGCAACTGACAAAACAAGGGTAACTGTCTCTGACTAAACTCATCACAATCCAGTGTCCATGAAACAGAAGCAAGCTCTTACCTCCTTCTCACTATCCCACTGAAATGGCCAAGAGATAGAGGGGAAATAACATAACTCCCAACTTGACAGATGTCAAACACATGCCATGCTCATGTGCCCTGGAACCAGGGAAGGAGTTCTAAGGAATGACAGAGGTTAGTAGTAGGAAAAATTAATTGAGAGAGATAGCTCCTGAGAGATAGGAGGGGAGAGAAGAGTGGGTTGCCATGGACTCCACTTCCTAGAGGAAGTTTTACAGAGCAAAATTGCAAGGTGGGTTCAATATGGGTCAAAACTGTGATCAACCAATAAAGATTACAAGTAAAGCAACTAAGGTCATATTGATCCAATGGGGAAGCAGGTCAGGTAGCAAGTGGAGATGAAAAGAATGAGGACCTTTTAGGAAGAAATGAATCAGGAGGTCTTGGTCACCCACCTGAGTAACTGATATCTAGCTAGACTTTATTGGACCAGGTGATACCAATTATATTATAACCTTCAATCTATTGCTTATCCCTTGGGGGAGGCCTGGTCATTCCATCTGTAGTTTGAGGTCTTGCCTTTGACAGATGTGTCTCCATCCACAGTTGTCATGTGTTCTCATCTGCACTGACTACTTTGAGGACCGAATCCTGTCTGACTGCCTTTAACAGTTCTATATAACTTAGCTGTCTATAATGATAGAACATAAGAGCAAGAAAAGATTCTTCAATATAAAGATCTCAGCATAAAGTAGAAGAGATGTCCATTCCAACAGCTGTGTAAATTTCAGCATAGAAGCACAAGAAATATTTTTTTAAATAAGGCAATATAATTCTTCTAAAACTGCATAACTACTGATTCCAAAGATAACACTAGACAAAAGAAAAGAGAAAAAGACTGATGCTTAAAATATCCATAAATTCAAAGAAAATACCAATAATCAACTCTATTAATTAAGGAAAGAATGCAAGAAATGAAAAAGTAATTCAATAAAGAAATACAGATCTTGAAAAAAGAACAAAACAAATCTTAGAAATTCAATAATTCAAGTTTAAAAAAACTCATTGAGGCTTAAATATCCAAACAAATAGTGGAAATTTAAAACTGAATAAGTCAAATTTTTAAAAATGAAGCCTCAACAGCTGACCAAATCAAGGGGCAGAAGAAAACTAGGGCTTGAAAACAACGCAGATAATTCCTTACATTCAGATCATAATTAAGAAAAATGAGGCAGAATGAATAGAACATACAAGGCATGTGAGGTGTAAGATGAGAAAGAGCAAGAAGCTGATGTACAAGCTGAGGCTAACAACTTTACACATGAAATTATAGCAGAAAAATCCCAAATCCTTGAAAAGCTATACCACCATGTGGAGGAAGAATTTAGAGCTGCAAACAGATATGACCAGGAAAAGAAAAAGCTCTACACTATATTAAACTACCAAAGATACATAGAAAAGAAATTGAAAGCTGCATGAGAGAAGAGCCACGTACATGTAAATGAAAACTTGTCACAAAACAGTAAATTTCTCACCAGAGTCTTGAAAGTCCATGAGAGCATATAATGATGTATTTCAGATCATGAGGAAAATAACTTCCAAGCTAAATTACTATATCCAATAAAATTATCCTTCAGAATCAAAGGTGAAATCAAAACCTTCTAAGGTAAACACAAACCTAACAAATTCAGGGACACTGAAAAGAACTTTACACACACATGAAATGCTGGAAAGACATAATCACGAGAACGTTTGACAGAATAAATCTTACTAGCAGAGCAGACAAATAAGAATTAGGAAAGAATGAAACATGACTCTTCAGTAAACTATCAAATCTGTAAGATAATAAGGGAGAAAGATATGGATGGTTCAAAACAATTTAAAGGAAAAGAAAACAACAAAAATACAGAAACTAGTACATAACTTTCCATAATAACTGTGAATGCATATGGTCAGAATATGTCAACCAAAGGTGCAGAATAGCTAAGCAGATCCCAAAAGAAGGCCCAATCATTTGCCAGTTTAAAAAGATTTATCTCGGGCCGGGAATTTAGCTCAGTGGTTCCAGCACCTGTCTTGCAAGTGGAAGGACCCGGGTTCGATTTCCTGGTAACCACATACAATATTGGGCGTAGAGACTCACCCCAGCAGCAATCAGCACCACACAGCACAGTGCCGGGCGTGGTGGCTCACGCCTGTAATCCCAGCATTTGGGAGGCAGAGGCAGGAGGATTGCTGTGATGTGAGTTTGAGGTTGAGCTCAGGGCCAGCCTGAACTACAAAGTGAGACCCTGTCTCAAAAATAAAAAAATAAAAAAGATTTATCTCACTAGCAAAAACATTCACAGATGGAAAGAAGGACAGAAAATGATATTTGCATCAAACAATTCAAAAGCAGGGGTACCTATTTAATATCAGACAAATTTTACTGTTATAGGGAAAGGTAGCTTCTAGGCAAGAAAAAAATAGGCATTATTCGAAATGAATGAGGAATCTTACTAAAAAGAGCTTCTGCCTGTACAGGTAAAGTCTACAGTTGGAGTAAAGATAAAGCAAAAAAGAGAAACTACACACAGAGAGGCACCAGGTAACAACTAACAGGGTGATTTATCAGAAAGAACTAACAAAGAAAGGAGAGAGTTAGAAACCTAAAAGATCAGGAAATGACGAAAAGATTTCACCGCTGAAACTTCAGACCAAGCCATGAAGCAAGAGTAAAAAATTTTTAAATAGGCGGGGAGTTAGCTTAGTGGTTCTGGCATCTGCCTGGCAAGTGCAAGGTCCAGGGTTTGATCCCCGGTAAACACATACAACAGTGCCAGATGTGGTGGCTCATGCCTGCAATCCCAGCACTAGGAAGGCAGAGGCAGGAGGACTGCTGTGAGTTTGAGGCTAAGCTCAGGACCAGCCTGAACTACAAAAGAGAGACCTTGTCTCCAAAAATTACTTTTTAACATATACAAATAGGAAAGAGAATGATTATTCTTTCTTGCACATGAAGATTCAACACTTTACCTCAAAAATTTCCACAATAATGTCTCTCAAAACTTATAGCAGATTTAGCAGACTAGCAGGATACAAAATAAACACACAAAATCGATACTTTTCCTGTACACCAATGAAATGTCTAGCTAAAAAATGATTTAAAGGCACTTTTGGTTTCATGTGGCTTCTGAATAGCCCTGTGACATTTCATAATAGCCCTGTGTCATAAAGGCATGACCTTGGGACCTCACATGAACAAATATTGGGTATTGGGAGAACTTTCCCCACAGATCAAATTCAATAGAGTTCCTGTAAACAAAAACTAGTCTTGATGCAATGCTTTCATGTGTATGGGAAAAAAATCCTTTTCAAAGGCTTGAAAACAAAATTCATACAAAAATGCAGGATTAAAGTCAGAATGATATCTAAAATAACTAGTATGTACCCTCAAAAATTACAAGATCAAGAAAGGTGAGAGTTAAATAATGTTTCCAGATTAAAGGAGATCAAAGACTGCGACCAAAGCTAATGCACTGTGATGGATTGGATCCTGAAATGTAAAAGCAGGGAAAATCAATATAAAAGACATTATTATGCAAGTGATAAACATATTGTTATACACTGAATTTGACAGCAGTACTGAATGAAAATTCCTTCACTTTGGTCTTTGTACTATGGCTATGTAAGAGAACGGTCTTGCTTCTAGTGATATATGGTATAATGCTTAACAGCAAAATATTTCTGATTTATTCATAAAATTAAAGTATCTCAGTCTCACTATGCAAATAGACAAACCAACCAAACAACCAGAAACAAAAAATCAGAAAGAGAGAAAACTCACTTCTAGTTGCCTTAATGTGTGTTTTTTCTACTTTCTAATTAAGACAAGCAAAAATGAAAAAGATGACATCACAAAGGATATTGCCCAAATCCAGAAAATCATTAGCAGCTACTGCACAACCATACTGTACATGCAAAAGAAATTGGAGAACTCAGAAGAAATGGAGACATTTCTAGATATACATGAATTGCCGAAACTAAAACACGAAGACTTACAAATCATGAACAATACAATAACCAGAAGTGAAACTGGAGCAGTTTTTAAAAATCCCTACCAAGTAAGAAAAGCAGCCCAATGTCAAGCATGCTGATGCATGCCTGCAATTCCAGCACTTGGGAGGCTGAGGCAGAAGGATCTACATGAGTTTGAGGATAGTCTGAACTACAAAGTGAGATTCTCTGTCAAAAGAAAATTCCAGAATCTGATGATTTCTAGGATTTTGACTACAACATGTCTTTGATAGTTTCTTTTCTGATCAAAACTATTTGGGATGCTATATGGCTCTCTTATCTTTATGTCAAGTTCTTTTCTCATGTTGTAAAATTTTATATCCCATTTGTGCTGTCTTCTGATTTATTATTAATTCCAATAATCTCAGATTATACTTCTTTGCATCATCTAACGCTGTTGGATGAATTTTCCTGTTCTCGTGGTGTTTTTATAATATTTCTAATTAACTGCTCACTGATAACAGCGCTGCTTTCTGGCTCTCACACTCTGTGCTCACACTGGTCACTCCTGCACCCCAAGCTTTTCGTAGAATTGCCAGTCCTACATTTCTCCTTGGAACCATGCTATGGACTCTAATTCTCCTCGCTGCTGGTCAGGCACATCTTGCAGTATTTTGATTGGTCTGCTAGCTTTTTATTAGGGTGTTTTGTACCCTCACTGCTAGACTTCTTTATTTGTCCACTTATTTCTTTAGTGAGCTTGCCGAGCACCTTATTGATTTATTTTGTTACTTCTTCTGTTATCTTTCCAAATAATTCAGCTGTGTGGATTTTGGTTTCCTCACCTTTGATGCCCCATGGGTCAGCTTTGGGGAGTTTGGAACTTTGGAAGGTATTTTGTCAACTTGCGTTCTTATATTTCTTGCTTGTGAATTAATTATAGCGGCAAGCTTTGTCGCTGGTATGGAAGCTCTTCAGTCCGTGTCTGATTTTGAGCACTGCCCCCCTGGATATGACTATCTCTTGCCTTTCACCTCCGTCTCAGGACCTGACCATTGCAGCTTCCTTGGGAGAGAAGTTTGCTACATGTTTTTCCTAGGTCCCAGGTTTTTAAAATTGATTTTATTGGTACATTTTATATACACATCATGATCACAATTGACATTGGGAATTTGTACCAGTACATGACATGACTTAATTTTTATTTTCCCCATTCCACTGCCCAGCCTACAACCCCCTGTCCCCCCATATACATAAGCTTTATTTCATTTATTTACCATCAAATTTTTTACCTTCTTAACCTACCCCTTCCCTCTTTTTCCTTTTGAATATTTCCTTACTATTTCACAGCACCTGTCATACAAATGAGTACTAACTCATTTACACCTTTGACTTCTCATTCCAGAGAAAAGATATGGTATTTACATGTCTATAATCTATTTATTTCACTTATGAGTGTCCTCAGGTCCCAGTTTTTACATATGGGCCACAGTATTATTAATAACCATGAGATAATTCAGACATTGGCATCCAGAGGAAACCAATTAATAGCAACAATCAAGTAACCTTGACTATATTTATAAAATCATCAACAATATTAACGGTATATTGACAAACTCTACAGACAACAATGTACCCCAATTAATCATGGAAAAAGATCTATAATTATTGTATAAACAATAATAAAAATAAAAAGTTGGCTTATTATTCAACCTACATGAAATATCTACTGAATAGAATAAACTTATGTTCACTAACAATAGCCAGAATTCAGCAGTAATAGCTTAAAGTTACCTAGCTATCTAATGATTCATAAAGCTTGACAGTTATTCTAGGAAAGACAAAACAAGGAAAGAACCTGATGAGGAAAAAAATAAAATTTGAATCATTAATGAATGGGGTATGATGAGGAGCAAAATTGAGACAGGTGGTCCCAAGAGGAATGAAAGGCAATGAACAGTGTTAGAAAATAGATCTACTTAAATGGACATACCTTGAGGATATCCTCATAAGTGAAATAAATAGGTCACAGATAGGTACATATCGCATCTTATCTCTGGTATGAGAAAATAAAGATGTAAATGAGTCCTAGCATTGTATGTTATATATTGTGAAATAGAAAATGCTCAATGTAAAATAGGGTGAAGGGGGAAAATGTTCAGATTGTAACAAAAAAGTAAGGAAACAAATTTTATGTATATGGAGGGATGGTAGGGTGGGTAGGGCTATGGGAAAAAATGAGAATTAAGTTGTGTCTTATACTGGTACAAATCCCCATTATGGAGTGCAATCATGATGTGTATATTTAGTGTACCAATAAAGATTTAAAAAAAAAAGAAAACAGTTGCAGGAAAAAAAAATAAAAGAGAAAAACTGAAGCAAAATATACTACTTTGCAATCTGTTCACCAGTACATGTGAAAATGGAAAAACATGGATACATTCCTAAATACATATGAATTGCCAAAATCGGACTAATATTTAAAAGCCAAATGACCTAATATTATAAAATGAAATGGAAACAGTAACAAGAAACCTACCATCTAAGAAAAGCCCAGGTTTAGATGAATACATTGCTAAACTCTACTAAAACTTCAGAAAAGAATTCCTAGGAAAATGGCAGAGTGGTGAGCAGCAGAGAAAGAGCCTCTCTGAAATTTACTGTCCTCACACTGAGATATAGTAGCCCAAAGAAGAAAGGAAGCAGAGAAGTAGGTCCCCAGGATCAGGGAATGATTTGAGCAAGAATCAAAGTCTACAGGAGAGCAAAGAGAGAGACTTTAAAGAAAAAGAGGATGGTACTAACCAGCACTCCCTCCCAGAGTCCTCCAGACTCTCAGCCAGACAACAGCTGCTAAAGCTGTGGACATCAGGTAACCTCTGATGGCCCGTAGGCCTCCAAGGAGAGGCAGTGGGCACAGTGGACTACAGCAGCTGCAGAGGAGGATCTGCACCAATAAATCAGAAAGTTGGGAAGAAGGATAAGCCATCCAAGACTGCATTGAAAAGGGATTAAGATGTGACCAGAAAAGGCACTGGGGGACATAAAAACCACCGTTCAGAGCTGGAACAGTCAGCCTGACAAGAGCACCAGCTGCTACAGCATAGTACCCCAGCCTCCCCACTGCCTCATCCCCGTGGCTCCAACACCACACCACACTTTCTGTCCGCCACATCGAAAAAGCAGCCACTGGGAGAGTAAAGAATACCGTGGGCTACAGCCACTGGTAAGCTTGTGGGGCCAATTCCCTCTACAGGTTCCTGGGCCTGCTTCAGGGAATGGTGGCTTGTATCTACAGTAGAACCTTGCAGAGTCCAAGCCTGAAAGAGGTCAGGGAGCTCACTCAGCTCAGGTACTGTAGCCAGAACCCAGACTGAATCCCAGTGGAGTATGGCTGTCTCGCTGTGACTAGTCAAGTCCAGTCTCTGTGCTGCTGCCCATATTGTCCACAGGTGACAGCAGGGCTGTGCCTTTGAAGGGTCCTTTGGTACTGTTTTATGTTTTGGGTTTTATTTTTCCCTATTTTCTACCCTCTCTTATTCTTCATTTCTCTTTCTTCTTCCTGATTTTATCCAACTATGGGTTCTTTCTTCTCCAAACTGCTCTTATTTCTATAGGAGATGTGAAAATAGTGTTCGATTCACCTGTTGCTCCTGGGTAACACATTATTCTTTAGTTCCTCCATTCTCTCTTTTCCCACTTGTAATTCCAGTTCCCTGAAAACTGTGGGTTTCAGTCTTCACTACTCTCTCTTCCCTCGGTACTCTTCTAGGAGGGTTTTAGCTGTTCTGCTGTGTTTGTCTCTTCTGTTTTGCTTTTGTCCCTTCTCTTTTATCCTCAGCTTCTATCAGTTTCCTGGAGTTAGTGTGATCTTTCTATGTCCTCTAACCCTATTTCTAATTTCTCCCTTTCCTTCTGTCCCTCTATCTTCTCTATTCTCTCTAAGATTTATTCTGAAAAGGTGACACCAATATACTGAAGGGCCTGTATATTGTAAATATATTTCTGGTTAATTCTAATTTTAGCACATGGTCACAGATATAACTCATGAGGTTAAAGGTATCAGGATAGTGATGGCCACAGTTTGTCATTTCCTGGGCTGTGTTTGATACTGTTGATGACACCGATTGTATTAGTTTGATCAAGGTGATGTAATTGTTCTGTATAAGTAACTTTCATGGTGTGTCAGAACCGAGATCACTGATGGGCCATTATGGACCCAAGGAGAACAACCCAGGAAGTAGCCATCTCCAAAGAGTTCTAAATATTAGGAAAAGAAACACTTACAATAACTATTACCTGGGCAGCAACCCAGGAATTAAACCAAAAACATTAGCAATAACTAAAAAATAGAAATGAGAGAACATTTAACAGCCAGCTACCCAGATCAACACCAAAGAGGAATCTAGGGGGAAATGAGATGGAACAAACTGAAACTCAACAACCTGAACTCTCTGAGCTAGTAATAAAAGAAGATCTAGTAAAGACGAAATCTTAGTCGGGTGTGGTGGCTCACACCAGTAATCCTAGCATTTAGGAAGCAGAAGCAGGAGGCTTGTCATGAGTTTGAGGCTAGCCTGGGCTAACTAGTGAATTAAGGGCCAGCTTGAACTATAGTGAGACCTTGTCTCAAAAAACTAAAAAAATGAACAGATACTTTTCAGAGGAAGAAGTAAGAGCAGCTAAGAAGTATATGAAGAAATGCTCCACACCCCTGGTCATTTGAGAGTTGCAGATAAAAACAACACTGAGGTTTCATCTCATTCCACAAAGAATGGCTGCTGTTTCAGAATTAGCCAGCAACAAATGTTGCCAAGGCTGCAGAGAAAAAGGAAACTTCTCGACTGTTGGTGGGGGTGTAGACTCGTACAACCTCTATGGAAATTAGTGTGAAGATTCCCCAAAAAGCTAAGCCTGAAGGTCCCATTTGACCCTGCCATTGCTCTGCTAGGTATATACACAAAAGAATTAAAAGATTCATATCACAGAGACATATGTGCACCCATGTTTATAGCAGCTCAGTTTGTGATTGCTAAATCTTGGAAACAACCAAAATGTCCATCAACCAGAGACTGGACAAAGAAGATATGGTTCTGTTATGGAATGGAATATTATTAAAAATGATAAGATTGAGTCATTCATACTCAAATGGATGTATCTTCAGGTGAAATAAATAGGTCACAGATGTGTAAATATATCTTTTTTCTGGTATGAGAAAATAAAAATGTAAATGAGCTCTAGTATATATAGTTGATATTTTGAAATAGAAAATATTTAAAAGGGCCCAGGGACTGAGTTTAGCAGCGGGCAGCTCGGGAAGCGGTGACTGCAGCACCGAGTCGGCGTCACTGAATCTGCGCCAGGTTTGGAGTTTACTTGTCTCCAGGCCCACGCTGGAAGAGCGCCCAGGGACTGAGGTTAGCAGCGGGCGGCTTGGGAAACGGTGACTGTACCACTGAATCTGCACCGGGTTTGGAGCTTACTGGCCTCCAGGCCCACGCCGGAGGAGCGCCCAGGGACTGAGTTTAGCAGCGGGCGGCTCGGGAGGCGGTGACTGCGGCACCAAGTCTGCGTCACTGAGTCTGCGCCAGGTTTGGAGCTTACTTGTCTCCAGGCTCACACCAGAGGAGCACCCAGGGACTGAGTTTAGCAGTGGGCGGCTCGGGAAGCGGTGACTGCAGCACCGAGTCTGCATCACTGAATCTGTGCCGGGGTTAGAGCTTACTGGCCTCCAGGCCTGCACCGGAAGAGCGCCCAGGGACTGAGGTGAGCAGGTCAGAGTCTGATTTTCTCCACAGTAACTGCAGAAGCACACCCAGTCAGCTCGTATTGGTCCCAATACAAACTGCAAAGAGCAACCCAGGAAACACTGCTATTTTAAGGTTCCTAACTATTAAAAGGAAAGTAACTTGGAACAAACAGTGCCAGAAAACAGGGCAGGTCAGAGATGAGGAAACACTACAAATCTCAGACACAAAGATCCTCACCTCCAAGTAACACAGGGGGAAGGGAGATAGGGAAGTGTGAAGCCCAGTCTCCAGGGCCCTCGGAAATGGTAACCAAAGCAGATCTAGTAAAATGGAAATCAGAACTGACCTCTGAGATGAAAGCAGAGATATTGGACACTGTCAACATGATGATTAATACAGCTAAAGAGGAAATCATGCAGTTGATAGAATCCAAGATAGCAAAAGCAATGGAACCTTTGCAACACCTACAAGCAGAAGCCCAGGAAATTAAGAAAGAAAATGAAAGTTTGCGCAATAGAATGAATTTGGCAGAAGAGCGAATTTCAGACCTAGAAGACAGGATCTCAGCCAATGAACTGGAAAGGCATAATCTAGGGAAAAAAGCAAGTGATAATGAAAAGTCAATCCAACAGCTCCTAGATGATTCAAAGAAGAATAACATCAGATTGATTGGAGTCACTCAGGAAGCAGGAGACAATGCTAAAGACATCAAAAAGCTATTCACACAGATAATGGCAGAAAACTTCACAGAAAAAGTAAAGAATTGGACATACAAATATATGAAGCATACAGAACGCCACATGCCCGTGACATGAAGAAATCGACACCTAGGCATATCATCATAAAATTCCCAGATATTCAAAAAAAGAATGAAATACTGAAAGCAGCCAGAGAAAAGAAAACAGTTACATTCCAAGGGAAGCCCGTCAGGATCACAGCGGACTTCTCAACTCAAACACTCAATGCAAGAAGAGCCTGGAGTGAAATCTTCCAAGCCCTAAAGGAAAACAACTTCTAACCCAGACTCATGTATCCTGCAAAATTATCCTTCA
>PVIR01020059.1:0-14640 GCA_004026965.1 Petromus typicus
GAGACAGGGTCTCGCTTTGTGGTTCAGGCTGGCCCTGAGCTCAGCCTCAAACTCACATCACAGCAATCCTCCTGCCTCTGCCTCCCGAGTGCTGGGATTACAGGCGTGAGCCACCACGCCCGGCACTGTGGTATGTGGTACTGGTTGCTGCTGGGCGTGAGTCTCCACACCCAGTATTGTTATGTGGTTACCGGGGAATAGAACCCGGGCCCTTGCGCTTGCAAGACAGGCGCCGGAACCACTGAGCTAACTCCCCGGCCCACACAGTTCTTATTTCTTGAAGAAATAAAAATAAACCTTAGTGCATCTTATTTCACTAATAAAACATTGGTCCTCAGTAACAAATTGTAGTACAATTACTTGTACTTGTTTGCAAATCTTCTATTAATAATATGAAACATGACTTATGTTTTAAGGTTAGAAGGAGCTACACTTATTTTAATTTTTATGAACCAGTCATCATACAGTCATATGAGAAATGGTGCTGTCAACTTGTAATATACAAACTATAATTTCATTGTATTGCAGGGGAAGAGGGACTCTGAATATATCTTTAATTACCATTGTTATATTCTGACAGCCATATGAAGAGATGAATGTCTTATGAGCATTAAAATACCATAGCACTTAAAAATTCTTTCAAATAGCTAGATTTTAGCATGGTATCTGTTGTATAGTAAGCACTTAAAATAATTTTTTGAAACTCGATTACCATTGGCAGTGAATTTTCAGGAGTACAATGGTCATTTTATTTATACCTCAAACATCAAGTAATAACAACATGCCAGACATTACTCACTTGTAATTTTAGCTACCTGGATGTCTGGTAGAGACTTATATCTCTTAGTGACATTATACAAAACATTTAACCATAGAGATGTTCCCAAATGCAGTAGAAATTTTCACCTGAATGTAAATTTAGAGATTTATCTTTCTAGAATTCTTCCTATTTTCTTTCAAGCTTCCTGTTATTCCTGTTTTATTATTCTAGCTCTTTGACAGCTTGTTTAATAAGAGCATAGCTCACTTAAAACTCCTGGGAAGTTTACAGATTACATAGGAAGACATACTCTTCATTTCCTGTTTCTCTTCTCCATGGAATATCACATTTAGTTGGCAAATCAGTTCAAACCAAGTGAGTGTTGTCATATTTTCACTCATTCTTCAGAGTTCTGAAATGTGTAAATCATATGGGTAGTTTTATAACTGTCAAGGACTCCTAATCACAACATTCTTTTGTTTATTAATTATTTTAGGTTTCAGTTTAGTCATCTCTGACACAGAGAGTGTGTGCGAGCTTTGTGACTATACGTATAATTAGATTGGCTCCAACCGTGGTCCTTTTAAATTAATGATGACTTTGCAATTGGTTTGTAATTTGTGGACAGGAAGCTCTTTCTATTATAGTTTATAAAGCCTAGTCAGCTTAGTCTTTATTATTCTTATAAATTTTCTCTGATTGTTCTCTTATATTGAACTGTTTTTCTGCTCCTTGATTTATAGAACAGATTCTTACCTTCACATTTACTTCTGGGTCTGGAGTTTTCTTTTATGTACTCATCGCTTGCCCTTTTATCTCCTTTAGTCTTTGCTCAAATGTCTTTCTCCATGGGGCTTGACCAAGCAATCCTATTCTAACCTGCTAACCTTTCCCTTTCTCCTCTTCAGAACAATATCTATATTCCTTCCCAATTTGTTTGTTGTTCTTGGTATTTACACCCATTTTTTACTAATATTTCAACTGTTTGTGCATATATATTGTCTGTATTCTGTGTCCCTTATCCTGACACGACGTGAATTCCGTGAGGGCAGTATTCATCACTGCTATACCCCCTGGCACTCAGAACAGTAGAAAGTATGTTGTTGGCACTCAATAAAAGTGTACTGATGGAGTCAGAATTATGATTTTCATAAATTTACCAGAATTCATGAATGCTATTTGCAAACAATCTAATTGTGAAGAAAAAACATTTGAAAAAACTTTGCTTCCATTTACAGACTCCACATTGGATGACAGACACAACCACAGCCATTTCACCCACACAAATACATGTATGGTCATCTTACCCCAAAATCAAAACAAATTAAACTCATAAACTAAGGTACCACAGGATTCGTTTAGTGCTTAAATTTAAATGAATCAAAATCTACACTCTATTTTGATAAATTAGATGAGAAGCTTCTGGAAAACTCTATAGATTTATATAAAAATTTATAAATTTTCCTCAGGACTATTTGATAGCCTTTATGTTAAGATCCTTATTATCTGTTGTCATGGTCTTGTTAGAATGAAAAGATCTTTAACAACAGTCCTCATTGAAATCTTTGTTTCTCCACTAATGTATTATATTTGGAAGTAGAGCAAATTCAAATTTCCCAGATAATTTTGTAGACCATAGTTATTTTTGTACATCTACTTTTATAAAGTTATATATAAAGCTATTATATTCATTTTATATGTAAACAGATAAAATCGCAGAGTCATATAACAACAGAGTCAGACAGCCAAGCTCAACTGTTCAGGACCTGGATTACAATCATGTTTTTCAAAAAAAGTTTTCTCAGTGCCTTAGTGTTTTCAACTAAAATATATATATGGAAAGAAATCAAAAAGTAGTAAATGTGGAACGCATGGTAGCTTTATTTAATCAATCAAAATTTACTTCTAGTTAATGTATTATTGTTCTTTTATAAATAATTTGTCAATTCAATAATTATGTTACAATAATAGTATAACAATCATTAGTTTTAAATTGTTTTAGTTTTAAAGCTCAAGAATCTAGAAATTTGTTTTCCTTCTAAAAAACTTTTAGCTTTAGGAAGTATAATTGTTAAATAAAAATTGTATATCTCTATGATATACAACATGTTTGAAATGCATACATACACACATGCATATATATATAATATATATATATATATATATATTCCCATATACATACATCTATATAGGATTATTGCAATGAAGCTAACATATCCATCCTCTAACCTCCTTATCCCTTATGTGTGTGTGGCATGAATGGTTTACAGAACTTGTTCTTATAACTGTAAATATGTTTTGTTTCACCATATCTCCCTTTTTCCTTTAAACTTAACCTTGATTAATGCTTTCTTCTTAACCTTGATTAATGCTTTACTCTTTGTTACTATGAGTTTGATCATAAGAGAGATCATGCAATATTTATTTTTCTGTGTCTGGCTTATTTCATTTAGCTTAATGTTCTCCAGGATTATCCATATGATCTCAAATGACAAGATTTATTTTTTTCTTTTCTTTCTTTGGCTTTATGAGACAAGGCCTCACTATGTCGTAAAGACTGGCTTTGAGCTCAATATTCAGCCCAGGCTGGCTTCTAACTCATAGAAATCCTCTTGTCTCAGCCTTCCAAATTGTGGGATTATAGGTGTGTGCCACCATGACTGGTGTAAGAGCAAATACTTCTTCAACATATGGATTTATTTACATTTGGAGATATTCCCAGTAAGGGAATATGGTAGGTCTTTTTTTTTTTTTTTTGAGAAATCTCCATATTGTTATCTATAATGTCTGTAGAAGTTATATCTCCATAAACAAATCTAGAGTTTTCTTTTCCTACACTCTCACCAATACTTATTATCTTTTGTCTTTTTGATAGTAGCTACTCTACCAAATGGGAAGTGATGCTTTATTTTAGTTTTGATTTGCATTATCTTCATTGTTAGTACTATTGAGCAGTTTAAAAATTTATTTATCTGTTGAGTATTTGGATATTTTTGCAAAAATGTTTGCTTGTCTTTTTATTATTTCAATTGGTTTATAGTCATATATTGCATAATGATTTTCAACAACAGGCTGCTTACACAGTGGTTGTCTCATGAGATCATAATGAAGCAGAGAAATTCCTATGACTTGGTGATGTCATAATTATTGTAAGACCAGAGAACAAGGCACTATTCAAGTTCTGTGGTTATTTTGGCATGTGGTTATTCTGTACTGCCAGTCATATAAAACTATTCAATTATGTATATTTATAGTATATAAAACTCAATAATGATAATAAATGACTGTTTTTGTTAACATATTTACTGTATGTGCTTTTGTTCATATTTAAGAGAATATTCCCTTCATTTATAAAAAAATGTTTACCGTGAACCAGTATGCTGCATTACACTGAAAATAACCTTATACATTTTGTGTTTACTGTATCCCTTGATTAGATCAATTCCCCTTGTGCTTGATTTATTCTCAATTTTGGTTCATTATGGCTCCTAAGTACAAAATCTTACAGTTGATGTTGCTAGTAAGAGACTGTGTCAAGTAATCTTGAAACAAAATTAAAATTCAGGGCTACAAAGATGGAAAAATCAGTGATGGTTATTGAATGAAATAATGGAAGCTGTTGGAGGACCTGCTTCACTGAAGGCAATAAGACTAACAAAAATTCAAGAAGGAATTATATGAGATACAGAGAAGTTTCTAATGCCTTGGGTTGAAAAGCATATGCAGCTCCACGATGAGCATGGCGATGGCAAAAATTTTGAGAATGCTGAAAGAGAAAGACAGGCCCAATGATGATGTGGAATTTTCTGTTTAAATGACTCAAGAATTATCAGTCACTCTGTAAAGTGAAAGTGAGTGGTGAATCTGCAGAGCTGATGTGGAGGCAGCTGAAGACTTTTTGGGAACTCTGGATAAGCTGATAATGGAGGAAAGTCATTTACTAGAGCAAATCTTCATAATTGATGGAACTTCCCTACTGTGGAAAAAAAAACCCAGAAAAAACTTCTATCTGTAAGACAGCCAGTTCAATGCCAAGTTTTAAGGCTTTTAAAGACAGGAGTGTTGCTTGTGGGTAATTAAAACCTTGTATTGTCTGGCATAGTGAGAACCCTAGGCCCTTCAGGTATATCAATGCTATGTAGTCTAGGTGTGTAATAAGATATACTGTTTAGGCTTTCTGTAATATTTACACAATAATCAAATAAACAAAAGCACATTTTTAGGAATCTCCCCATTACTATATATTTTTTAAGAAATTTGTATGAATTATTTATATATTTTAGATACTAACCTCTTATCAGATATGTGGCTTACAGTTGTTTTATTTTCGTTCTATGAGGCTGACTTTTCTTTTTGCTAATTTTTTTCTATTTAGAAATTTCTTGGTTTCATATAGTTTCTGTTGTTCAATTTTGTTTCAGTTGCCTGTGCTTTTGTTGTCAAATTAAAAAAAAAAATCTGTTGCTCTGACTGTTGTTAAGAAATTTTCTATCTGTGTTTTTTCCCATGGATTTTATGGTTTTAGGTTGTATACTATATAGCTTTAATCCACTTTGAGTTAATTTTTGTATATACTATCAGAGTAGTAGGAGATTTTCAAAGTGTACATAATGTTTTGTATTTGGAAACTCTAGGCTTTAAGAAGGAATCTAAAATCTTCATAGAAGTCAATACTTTAGTCAAGCTAAATGTGTACGTGTGTGTGTGTGTGTGTAAAGTAGTCATATATATGTTTTTGTTAACATATTTACTATATGTGCTTTTGTTCATATTTAAGAGAATATATATATGACTACTTTCCTTATGAATCTTTAAGTTTTTGTGCATTTATGTGTTATTCTTAACCTGAAATGTCTACTTCCTTCATTTTTTTTTCTGTAAATTCTATCATTGTAAGGCTCAGTTCAGTGTCATATACTCTCTTTAGTCATTCTTGATCTCCAACCACAAGTAATTTGTCTCACTTATGATCACCTATAATGATAATCAGTTTTCATTTTTTACCCTAGTAATAATAGGCACTCAATAGCTGGGATATCTGTCTTCTCCTGTCCTTAGATGTTTGTGCTCCTGATTCTTGGCCATTGGATTCAGACTGCAACCTTTATCGCTGGTTCCTCTGATTTCTAGTTCTTCAGACTCGGACTGAATTATACCAATAGCTTTCCTGGTTGTCCAGCTTGCATGTGACAGATTGTGGGACTTCTTTGCCTCCATGAGTCACACTTATAAAAAATTTTAGTGTATGTGTGTATCCTATTGTTTCCTTTTTTTTTTAGAGAACCCTGGATAACATATATTTAAAAAATTATAATAACTCAAAAAAGACTTGACTTACATAGAATGATACATTCTGTATCATTAACTTCTACCTCCCACCCTTTTAGTCTCATGTATTTCCCTTTTCTTCTTAGCTCATTGCCTTCTTGTCACTTTGCTTTGTGTTCTGTTCTTGAACATGCCGTGTATTCTTCTTGTTCAAACTTTAGTTGATATTTTACTTTCTTGGCATAGTTTTCCTCTGGACATAATTTTGACTTGTTCTTTGATTTTTGTTAGAGCTTTCATTAAGTGTTACTTTTCAGAGAGGATTTCTTTGACTCTATAAAATAACACTCAATATTTCTCTTAATTTTTTTGTTTTAAAAAAATCTTGTATCACTTGTTTGACATTACAGTACATATTATTTATATGTTTATTATTTATTTTGCAAATGCAATATAAAATTTAAGAGGATGAAGGTATTATCTGTCCTAATGATAGACAAATTATTTTTTTGGGAGACTGTGATTTGGGAGACAGGTGTCATTGTTGCCGTATATTTCTACTTTTACATCCTCCTGGGAAAATATAAATATGCACTTTGTTTAGGTTCTAAATCCTTTTATTCGTGATCTCATTTAAACATAAGTTTATAAAGAACAAAAAGTGTGGACACAGGTACTAGTATGTTTAAAAACGGAACACTGGGCTGGGTACTGAGTTCCCTGGAACTCCTTGCAACTCCTTGCAAGCTCAAGGTCCTGAGTTTGATCCTTGTTACCACACACACACACACACACACACACACACAATCCAAACCAAAGCAAGTCAGAATAAAAATCTTATATCTTAAAAAACCGAACATTGAAACTGATTCCTCATTCTATTCAAATCCCATCACTACTGGATGGCTTTCTCTTTGTTCATAGTAGTTAGCGCAGACATTATCAGTGTTCCCTCACTTTTATTTCCACTCATCATACTGTGCCTTTGTTGGAGAAAAATCTTTGGCTTCTGGAAATCTCATTCAGTGCCCCAGTGGTGTTGGAATATAAATGCTCTAGTCCACTGAGTCCTTTTTTGTAGGTTTATTTGTGATATGAGTGTCACTTGAGCTAAAGTTACCTTCTAAAAGATCATGTTAAATGCTGTATCCTTGCTTGGCTGATTAGAAACTGAGCTTTAGAAGTTTAAGCTATTTGTTTCCACTGATCTTCTAGTGATTTCTAGAAACACACTCCTCAGTGAGTCACTTGTCTATGAATTCTGTCCTCAGGAATTTTTCCTGAGGGATTCAATCTAAGGCTGTGAAAGAGGGCTATGATTTTGATTTGCTTTCCCACTGGCTTATGCTACAGCTCAGCTAGCATGAAGCTTTTGGCCTTTTTCTCTTCCCTCAGTGTTCAGATGTGTGCATTATCTGTGATGCTTGTAGGGCACATAGTGAAATAGGTATCTCTTTGTTTATGTAACTTCTTCCTTAGATAAGTTTAAACAGATGAAGTGTACGTGTGTCTGTGTGTTTGTGTATATGTGGGGTGAGGGCACCTTTTCCTTTTTACTACTCTCATCTACTCTAGTTCTCTATAACTCCTTCCTTTTCCCAGTTCAAAGCCATTAGAGTTTCTTATTGTTCTATCCTCAGCCCCTATTTACTCTCTCATACCATGTCTCTTATTAGTGAAGAGCATTGCCTGAGCTGTCAGCTCTCTAATTATAGGACACTGTAATTACAACTATGTTAAGTAATTATTTGCTGTGCATGTCACCTCTAGTTGATTGTGAGGTGCTTTCAGGCAGAAGCTATGTCTCATTGATCTTTGTTACTCCCACATTGCTCAGCACCGCACTATATGTATTTTAGGAATGTGATTTATTATTTTTAAACAAATTATAATGACCAGATTGGTATTGAAAGGGAAGAGTTTTAATAATCTCTGCATTTTAATCTTTACTTTTCTCTGATCTCTAAAAAAAGAACAATGGGCACTTGGTGGAATTTATAGGGTGAAGGCTCAGTTATCAAGTGAAGTGGCTTCCTTCTGTTTACCTAATGCTAATTATTACTCATCATCAATCTATCTAGAGTTTGAAGAGTCATTCACTGAAGAAATTCTAGACTAAAACTCACTCATTGGAATATTAGGTTAAAAGCCAATTTAATGAAACTGTGTTAATTATTAGTATGATAACAAGGCCTACCTTTGCATAATCTGAGGAAAATTTAAGCTTTTTGTGCTTTTCACTAACATGCTAAAATTACAGTCCAAGTATAGTGAATTGAGTTATACAAAATAAAAACCCAGGTAAGATAATGGAAAGAGGAAGATAATTAGTTAAAAGAAATAGAGGCCTTAAAACAAAGCCAAAGAAGACTTGTTAATATTTTAACATTATCACTTGTTTTTCAATTTTAATTTTTTATTAGGCCATACTTGCAGTACATAATGATTACATTCCTTATAGGGAGTTGGTACCTATACATATTGCATCTTAATTCTTTTTAAAAAAATCTCTTTCCAATTATGTCGTGAAACAAACAATTGTTTCTTACATTGTATCCTATGTGGATTCAACCAACAAATATTTATCACGTATGTACTAAGTGCCAAGCTATGCTGAATGTTTGAGAGAACTAAAATTCAACAATCTGATTGGGAAGCTATGACTGATATACTTGCTTCAGTGGTGAGCACTGCAAGACAGAATGTGCTATATTTTGCTGGCTCTAATCTTATAATAATTTTCTTGAATACTTGAACATGCTTTCATTACCCTGGTTCAGTATTTCATTGTCTCCAGCTTTAAAAATACATTACAGGGGCCAAGAATTTAGCTCAGGGTTCTGTGTCTTCCTTCCAAATTCAGGGCCCAAGTTCGATCCCCAGTAACTACATACAACAATGCTGGGGGTGGAGACTCACGCTCACCAGCAATCAGCACCACATACCACACTGCTGGGCATGGTGGCTCAGGTCTGTAATCCTAGCACTCAGTAGTCAGAGGCAGGAGGATTGCTGTGAATTCAAGGCTGAGCTCAGGATCAGTTTGAACTCGGAAAGCGAGATCCTGTCAAAAAAAAAAAAAAATGTCATCTTAATAAGTAAACAAATGAATGGTCCAGAATCTAAATACCACTGAAGTTAGAGAAGACTGACATTTGGAGTAGTCAGTTAAGACTGCATACTATGGGAGGTATTATTTAAGTGAAACCCGCATGAAAATATGGTAAGAAGAGCAAACACAGTGGTGGAAATGTGACTATTTGTCACAATCTTCAGTACCAAGTGGCTACAAATTATACAGCTATCTTTACTTTCAGAGCTTTATCTGAGATGTGAAGTTTAAAATCAGACTACAGTTCCCACCAGAAAGGAGATGTTTAGGTGACTCTGAAAAAACATTTCATTCAAGGGATCTGAAAACCTTGTAATGGAACTAAACAGGTTAAAAATCTGTTCTAACTTCAGAGAATTCTTTTTATTACGATTATGTATTTATTATTAACAATCTGTGACACATATTTGAAACTAATAAGCTCATTTTCTTAAAAATATTTACTAAAAGATTTCATTAAATTAGTCTGACCTCTCCTATACTTCACTTATTCTCATTTGAATAATTTTTGTAAAATAGGAAATGTGATTAAGTTATTCATTGTTTAAAAACTCTCATTGTTTCCTGTTAATTTTGGTTAAAGTTTGTTGTTTTGAGAGGCAGAGAAGATGATATGGCTAACTGAATGCTTACTGTGTGCCAGTCGCCATTTGAAATGTTTTGCAAATATTATATAATTTCATTTTCACAATAACCCATTGCATAGTTACTGTTATTAGTCCGACATGTGCATGGAGAAAGGGTAAATCAGTATATAGGTAACATGCAGTAAAGCTGGTTTTCAAATCCAGACAGTTAAACTCCAAAGACTAACATTTTAAGCACTATCTAATACTGTCACCTAAAGAAAGATGAATAAAATGTGTAATAGCATTAGTCTGCCATCATATCAAATAAAGGCCATTTAATAAAATTGAAAACTGGTGGCTGCTAATATTTACTTCTGTGATTCCTTTTTTTTTTTTTTTTTTGGCAGAACCAAGTTACTGAACTCAGGACCTTGAATTTGCCATGCAGGTGGTAGCACAGAACTACATCCCCAGTCCTGTGATTCCTTTTTAAATTTTAATGGCTAATAAGTTTCACTCTGATTCCTTTAAAAAACTAATGTCTAGAGCCACGGTTCAGAAGTAATTTCTGTTCTTCTTTTCTTCACTCTCTTCTTTTTTTCCAGCTGTTTTAAAAATCTCTCTCCTATTCATCTCTGTATTATGCTTTAATACTCAGGGGTTGATCTTTTTCTTTTACTTCAAGTTCTTGCAGGTAACTTTAGTATAGTAGCTGCTTGGAATATCTCTTTTTTGTGATAATGAATTTCACTTTGATGCCTCAATTTCTTCATCTGTAAATTGAGGAAAGAGGAGGAAGAAGATAGTAATGTCTACCTCTCAGCATTGTTGTGAAATTTAAATGAAATAATAATTTAGGAGAGTATTTAGTAGATAGTAAGTGCTCTGCATGGTAGCTATATAGACTCTAAATCCTTATTTAAAAGAAAAGATCTTTCAGTGAATAATAAATTAGCTTTCATTGACATATACTTGTGGGAGAAAGAAGAATCCATTAAACTAGATTCAAAAAGTAATAATATTGAGATATCAACAGAAAGGCAGAATATCAGTTCTTCAGCTTCAATTCATCTACCCTCCCTCCCCAAACATTCAACAAGTATCCAGTGATAAGATTATCACCCTAAATATTCTGTGACCTGAATATTCAAAATCTTGAGACTGACACTGTGATGAACTACAGAACCGAGAGAAAACAAAATCCAATGGGAAAGGAAGAAACAAGTGTTTTCTGGTCATTTTGACCATCCCTCAATTTCCCTGGATATGTGGTTACCGAAAGTTAGTGTGGAGACAGACATTCATGTGGCTTGCATACCACCATGAAACCCTTGGTAGGGAAGGTGCTCAGACTTCAGCATATGGTGAGCACCACAAGTACTGGTGAGGCTGAACCACCTGAAGCCAGCTAGCAACGAAGCAAGGGTGAGGGTAGCGTTGGCCAATTCATTGGACTTGATGGTTCCTTTCAGTTTGGTCAGAGATGTCACATCCAAGAAGCCGTATTATAGCATTATGCTGCAGGAAAAATGGTCCATGGGTCTCTTGGGCTCATAAGCCTAGCTAGCTTTTCCATTCTTTCCAGGTATTCTCTTTGGAACTTCTCAGGTCTATCTGTTTGGCTAAGCCCTAGAGAGACACAAGGTGAAGCTGGACTTAGGGTGCCCTCTAGTGCTAAAATAACTACAGCAATTACAAATTTAGAGAACATACTAATATCCATTGGCTCAGAATTTCTGGAAAGGTGTATTATAGAATACAGGGGTAAAGAAAGAAGGAACA
Organism: Petromus typicus; assembly: GCA_004026965.1. Taxonomy (NCBI): domain Eukaryota; kingdom Metazoa; phylum Chordata; class Mammalia; order Rodentia; family Petromuridae; genus Petromus; species Petromus typicus. The sequence continues at coordinate 11,492 of PVIR01020059.1, forward strand.
TATCTAATTTTTTATTGTACAGAAATTGATATACATGCACAAGAAGCAAGAACAGTAAGAGAAATATGAGGTTACCAAGGGGGAAAATTAGATGCCTGTGATTATTCCTAAATATAAAATTGCTGTTTTAAGAAAGTTCAGCAAAATTAAGGAAGACACAGAAGTATAGTTCTTACTTTCATCAGATAAATTTAACAGGGATTGAAATATTAATAGAAAGTCAAACAACAAACCTTGGCACTGAAAAGCAATAAATGAAATTGAAAAATTCACTAAATAGCATTAACAGCAGAATTGGCTGAGGCAGATCATTGAGCTTGTTTGAAATACACAATTAAAGGAGAAAAAAGAAAGTAAAGGAATAAAGAGAGTTTATGAAATCTTGGGCACATTTTTAATAAAGCAGATATTGCTATCATTGTAGAGAGATGCAAAGAGGTAGAAGGTTTATTCAAAGAAATAACGATGGAAAACTTTCCAAACCCAAACCTAGAAAGATATAAATACCCAGGCACAGCAAGGTCAGAAGTTTCCAGTAACATGCAACTTAACAAAGACTCTCACAAGTTGAAGACAAAAATCTACCAAGAGAAAAAAAGTAAATGACATGAGGAGTTCTGATCTGCCTGAAAGCAGACTTTTCCCAGTAGAAATTACAAATTTTGAGGAATAGGAGCCCCTACACAGTGTTGGTGGAAATATAAGTACAACCGTTCTGAAAAAAACAAATCAAAACAAAGGAGAGATTTCTGAGAAATACTAAATCTAGAGCCTGTTATGACTTTGTAGTTTTTCTATTGGGCATATATCCAAAACAAATGAAGTCAGTCCTTCAGTGAAATATCTTACTCTCGTGTTTATTGCAGCAAAATTTACTATGGTCAAGATGTGAAATTAAACTAAGTATTCACTGTCAGGTGAATTGTTAAAGAAAATGTTTACATATATGTAATGGACTTTTGTTTAGCCATATAATGAATGAATATCCTGTGTTTTGTTTCAACAGTAGTGAATCTGGACAGTATTCTGTTAAGTAAAATTGGCCAGGCCCAGAAAAAGAAACATTGTGTGTGGAATGTAAAAGAGTTTATATCATAAAAATAGAAAGTACAATAGTGGTTACCAAAAAGAAGTAGAAAGTGAAATGAATGTTGAGTGGGGAGGCAGGTATGGAGAGTTGAATATTCAAAATTTTGAATTGAAGGATATATAACCACAGTTACATAGGAAGAATATACACATGTACACATGTAAGTGTAGATAAATGATTGCCAAGGGAAAAGGGAAAAAGCTGGTGGTGAGGAAGAGAAATACAGAATGACTAATAACAATTATAGAGCTTCTTTTATGTGATAATTATGTTCTCAGATTGTAGTGGTAGTTGCACAAGTGAATGATCATACTTGAGCACTATTCATTAGTATACTTTGAGTGGATACATTTTTTGATATGTGGACTATATCTCAAAATATGTGTCTTTTAAAGATTTGTAGTTATAGAAAAGAATATAAATAATTACAACAGTGCTGCCTTCAAATACTTTAAGAACAAGTGACATTGAAAGTAGTTTGAATAAATTGCTCTCAAATCTCATGCTCTTGGGGTTATGTACTTGTGTTCCTGTTACTTGACCCATAGAAAAGATCTTCAAAAACATTAGCAATTAAGATTTATTTAGTGCATACTAGGTGGCATTTTCTCAAGGTCTAGTTGAGTTCTGTGGATTGTCGCATGTTACACATATAGATATGCCATTTAGTTTAGACTGACTTTAGAACCTCAAAGCTTTCCAGTAAAATATCCTAATTCCTTGTACCACATTCTGAAAACACATTGTCCAGAAATGAAAAAGTGACTAAAAAAATTTACTGGACAAAATTGTAAGGAAAAATATATTTATGAATAAAAATTCTCACACATTGCATGACATGATCAAGGATAGATTGCATATACAACAATAATCCCACAAGACTATCTACTCATTAGCAACATTCTTGTCATTCCAGTTTTCCTAAATATATATTATGATCATATAACAACACAATCAACAAACAATACTTTTTTCAGGATATGACTGTCATTCTGTTATGCTAGACATTGTTCTAGACGTAGGGCATAGCACACAAAATAGTTATGCTTCCTGCCCCTGTGGAGTTCATAGACACAAAAGAAAGAATGTTCTTCTGTAAATACAAAAAAAAAAAAAAAAAAAAAAAAAAAAAAAGCATGAGATCACTGACTGATCAATAGACTTGGGCACACTCAAGAAATAAATTGTTGCTGGAGAAATTCACATGATGATTTGTTATGAAGAAACAGTTATTAGTTCTATTGTTTGGAATGACTGACTATAATAAATTGCTTTTAGACTTATCAGAATTTTGCTTGCCTTATAATAATTTCATAAAATTTTTTTATTCAAGAGCTTACACTCTCATTTATAATATTTATTTATCAATATCAAATGTCATTACCTTCCTACATCATTATGTAAAAGAAAGACAGAAAGACATATTCTATTATTCTTCAATATGAAGCAAACAACTATAAACTTCATACTATGTTGAAGGCAAAAATGCCTCTGAAAGAAAAATTTACTCATCAAGAGCATTGACTATACACAAATAAAAAACAGTGTGGAATTACTGTGAGCTACAGCAGATGAAGATGAAGAAACTTTATGTATACCATGATTTTCCAGGCAAAGAGACCAAACAGGAAGTCTGTAGCTTATCTGCTTCTTTTAGTTGTAGCTTGTCTGCAATCTGAAATTGGTTTTGGTGTGATTAAATTGGACAGCATGCAGTTGGTAATGAGATTCAGATTCTTTCAGCAATGAGCTTCTATTCCAAACTCTGTCCCCCCATAGATATTTGGTGTTTTATAAGGTACTGGCCAAAGCTTCTTAGCAGGAGGATCAGTAAAAAGCTGAAAAGTGGTGGACAAGGGACAATCTCATTAATTTATTAACAACTTTGTTTTTAAGGAAACGAAAGAATAAGTACACATGAAGGTGAAAATCTGTCTTTTGGACAGCAAATAGGACCACATTAATAAGAAATTACAGGAGATTATTATCTTGTTCTGCTTTAGTGGGATCTTGCAGTAGTTGATATATGTGGAAACTTTCTAAAGACATTTCATTAAAA
>PVIR01020059.1:14740-31210 GCA_004026965.1 Petromus typicus
GTGAAAGGGGACAATGTTGAGATTGTAACAAAAAAGTAAGGAAACAAATTTTATGTATATGGGGGGGTGGTAGGGTGGGTAGGGCTATGGGAAAAAATGAGAATTAAGTTGTGTCTTATACTGGTACAAATCCCCATTATGGAGTGCAATCATGATGTGTATATTTAATGTACCAATAAAGATAAAAAAATTTAAAAAAGACTTTTTATAGAACATGTTTCAAGCAGAAACTACAGCTTTTTCTTTATTGTTAAACATACAAGTGTTACCATCATCCTCCAGGAGAAAACAATTTTTATTTCACCAACGAGAGTTGTTCTGAGAAATTTAGTACAATTTACTGTTTATTACGTCAGTTATTTCTTTTTAGCATAAACTTATAAATAATGAAAATTTGAGAATGTCTCTACATATTTTATAATAAATTACATTTGCCTTTGAGCATCAGTTAAATTTTTTAGTTGATGTTATTTGTACATTTTCTACATACAGTCTGATCACATTCATTAAGTATTTGTACCTGTACATGACAGATCTTGATTCTTAGTTTTTCCTCTTTCCCTTTTCCTCTCTACAACCTGCCACCCCACCCCACATACAAGCTTTATTTCCTTTTTTTTTTAACTGTTAATTTTTTTCTTTCCTTTCTTTACTTTGCCTACCGGCCCTTTCTCTTTTCCTTTTGCACATTATTTTCCTAATTCACATTACCTATCATACATTTTGGTATTCATTTACACCTTGAGTTTTTCATACTGGAGAAAAGATATGGTATTTATACATCTGTGTCCTATTTATTTCACTTTTTTACTCTGTTGGTGGTTTTTGTTGCTGTGCAGAAGCTTTTTATCAAGATGAGATTCCAGTTGTTGATTTTTTCTGCTAGTTCTCATGCTGCTGAGATTTTATTCATAGTCTTTCCCTATGCTGGTGTCTTCAAGAGTTCTATCTAACCTGATGTCCAGCAAGTTTAGTGTTCCTTTTTAATATTTAGGTTTCTAATCCACTTTAATTTTACTTTGGTAAATGGGGAAAGAGATAGTTCTATCTTTAATCTTCAGTGACCATCATTTTAAAAGTAAGATTAGAGCCAGGGAGTTAGCTCAGTGGTTCCAGCGCCTGTCTTGCAAGCGCAAGGACCTGGGTTCGATCCCCGGTAACCACATACTATACTGGGTGTGGAGACTCATCCCAGCAGCAACCAGTACCACATACCACAGAAGCCGGGCATGGTGGCTCACGCCTGTAATCCCAGCTCTTCGGAGGCAGAGGCAGGAGGATTGCTGTGATGTTAGTTTGAGGTTGAGCTCAGGGCCAGCCTGAACCACAAAGTGAGATCCTGTTTCAAAAAACCTTAAAAAAAAAAAAAGTAAGATTAAACAAATATAACTTCATAATAAAGACAAATAGTAGACAAAAATTCAAAATACTCTCTTTGTTAAATTTAAGAATATCTCAAAATAATCAAAAGGTCATTTCTACATACTGGACTGCAGTTTCAATAACAAAACAATATTTTATGCACAGAAAAATACCTTATACATAATATAAACCTAATAAATATTTAATCTTTTCTTCTGTCAGTTTTTTTATCAATCACCTCTTTTCTGCTTGGCACTGAAATATTGTCATATATTGCATATGTAAGATATAAAATTTTTGTATAATATTAAAATCCTGATTTAGTTAATGATGTGCGATGAACAGAAAACATTGGCAAAATCTTCTGAAAATTTATAAAAACAAAAATGTAATAGCATGATGTATCATGGTGTTAAACTAAGCACTGAAGTCTTGGATTATAATCCTTGGGTGAGAAAGTCTATCTGTTTTAACTTTGCTTCTCTATTTTATGAAGGAAATAAATAAGACCTAATTATGCCTCAGTTTTGTAGTGGCCTCTGTTTTAAGATGTGTGAAGTATGGGATAAGACTGCCTACAGTGCCTGTGAAATGAATATTCATAAGGATATGTGAGTGAGTATGCACATGTGTGTGAGACAGAGACTTTGAAAAGTGTTCAAATGTGGCAACCCTGGAAATGATTTAGTAGTTAACGATGTGCCAGTAAAGCAAGAATTAAGCCAAAACCCCATCTGATCTCAACCATAGAGAAATTAAATCCAAATCATATGAATTGGCACATGGCTATGAGGACAAAAATGTATTGCTGCCTTTGTGAGATGAAATTGAAGAATTATAAAAGCTAGAAATACAGAGTATCCCTGAAGAACAAGAGAAAATATTTTATAAGAAAGTGATGTTGGGCAGGGAATTTAGCTCATGTAGTACCGTGCATACCTTGGAAGCACAAGGCCCAAGTTGAATCCCTGATACTGAAAAGAAAAATTTTTAAAAGAGATAGATAAAAGACAACATTTCTTCTAAAAAAAGTGATATTATGGAGCAATTATTGATTACGTTGTAAGGGAAAAAATTTGCAGAAGACTGAGGATACAAACTCTGAATCACAACTTTACAATACTCAAATTACTGAGAAATAATCTGATATGAGTTGACTGTCACATGACATGATCATAACATTTATATTTGATTATTGCTTAGTTTCTATTCTGGGAAGTTAGAGATTTTGCTGTCTTTAATAGAAATACTCATCCCCCAATACATATGCACTCATTTTGACTCATACTTTTTTCTAACTTTGGTTAGATCAGTTGATCAATTATATATATAATAAAAATATTACATTATGTTAACCCCAAAATATATATTCATTGTATGTTTAGAACCTATAAATCTTATACATAGCCGAACTATAGAATATAACTAGTTTTAATTTCCACTGATAGTTTTGTTTTCCTTATAATTAACAACTAAGCTTTTCTTTTTTAAAATTGAGTTTTTTGGTACATTTTATGTATACATCATGATTACATTCATCATTGAGAATTTGTATTTGTACATGATAAATCTCAATTCTTATTTTTTCACATTGCTCTGCCTTCCCTTCAGCCTTTCCACCCCCGCCATATACATAACGTTTTTTTCTACTATTTCCTTTTTACTGTCTCTCAAATGTGAACTATATCTTGTAACACTGCTGTATACATATTGTAAACTTGAGGCTATTTTCTTTGGGCCTATGTACTACACTTTTTTGTCTCTTCTTCAACAAATATTCAGGCTCCTGGAAGACTGTGTGTAGTGTGGTCCAATGTGTTTGCTTTTTATAGTATTGATTAGACAAATATGTAGTGATTTGGCACTATGTGCCAGGCCTGCAGTAGATTTTAGAAATGGATAGTAAGTGAGAATACAGTTTCTGCTCATCTGAGAGGCAAGAATTCATTTTTGTGTTTAAAATTAAATTTATTGGTTTCAGTTTATTAAATACAATCAAACTCTGATGTACTTATCCTAGTTCCGGGATTTAAGGCAAGTATTATATTTTTACTCATCCATCACCAGAATCCCTGGGGAATGTTTTAGTAATATCTTTCTTAGATGCATCATTTTGTTACTTGTACCTTTGATTTTAATATTTAGGCATAGAAATAGCAAATACATATAAAAATATATAGCTACATTTACTTATGAGCAAAATAATTATAGTATTTTCCTATTACATTGGCATCTTTTTTTTGCAGTAGTTCCAATGTGATGATAAAGAGAATGTATCTTCAATTTAACTGTAAATATAAAAAACTATGAATATAAATTGCAAGCGATTCTAGGCTAGAAGTAAAGTCATTTACACTCTTATTTTCAGTAGCTTGCTTTATCTTGATAAAGGGCAAATCATGATTCCAACTTCATTTAAATTTTTCTTTTCTTTTCATTTTATCAGAGTTCAGAATGTGTTCTGTATTTCTAAGACCAAAGGCCTCTAAAGAATTTAATTTGTCACCTTATTCTGTATAGAAATATGTGGAAATATGATGGAGAGTACTTAATATTTTTGGTTTATTTAGAAATTGAGGCCTGGGTGTGGTGTTTCATGCTTGAGATCTCAGCACTTGGAAGGGTGAGAAAGGAGGATCACTGTGAGTTAAGACCAGCTTGAACTACATAGGAGATCTTGTCTGAAAACCAATGAAAACAAAGGGAAGAACATCTGTGAACTTAAAAAAAGAGTATATTAGAGAAGGTAGCCTATGTCTTATACATTATTTTACTCTTATGCTCAAGTGCCACTTAAATTCTCTAATATTATCTGGTTGTGCCATCCAATTAGATCTACTAAAAACTAAATAATTACTTAGCTAATAGGTCCCATTACTTTATTAGTTGTACCTTGATTATAGATTGATCAGTATTGACTAATTGTTGAGTACCTGTTGAATGTCATGCTACTGTAAATCCAGTAAAAAGCAGATACTTGTGCTCCACAAGATATTTTTTAAACAGGTTAGTTGTGATGCTTTCGTCGTCCAGCTGAGACAAATTCAGTGAGGTAATGCTCACACTTGAGAGTTCTCAGGTGATCGGCCTTGCAGCTTCTAAGTACTCCTGCCATCCCTCGAAGGCCAATGTATGTCTAAGATAGTCTTTCCTTGTGCCTTTCTCTCCCCATCCTATTCCTATGACTCTTTTACTGGTTTCTCTTGAAAATATTTCTTTAATAAAATGCCTGTCTAATAAACTTTCTATCAAGTTTTGGATTAGAGAGAACCTGAGCTATGATAGTTGACATTTGGGGAAATAAATGATAATATTTGTATTTGACATAGAAAAAAGTATTTTTAAAAATTTTTAGTTTTTTGAGATAGGGTCTAGCTTTGTAGTGCAGGCTGGTCCTGAACTCATCCTCAAACTCAATAATCCTCTTGCCTCTGCTTCCCCAGTGCTGGGATTACAGGCAAGAGCCACCACGCCTGGCACTGTGGTACTTATTGCTGGTGAGTGTAAGTCATCATGCCCGATTTTGTTGTATGTGATTACTGGGGATTGAACACCAGCCTTTGCACTTGCAAGTCAGGTGCTGGAACCACTGAGCTAAATCCCTGGCCTGAAAAAAGCATTTCTTGTACTAGAAAGTTTGCTCCAAGCTTTCTGAGAAAGACTCGCATGGAAGGAGAAGCCAGAAGCTTTTTGCAGACAATGTATTGTCTGGGGTGTTATGTCCACAGGGCCAGGTTCCCTGACGTTTTTCAATGAACTAAGTTGTCTTTACTAATATAATGGGAGAATTCAAAATACTGCATATTGAAAAGAGTTGTAACATTTCTCCACCTGAAGGAAACAATATACTGAGTAACATTAATTTCAGATGCAGGTTGAACAGAAATAGGCCAAGTATTTCAAGGCAATGATAGTGTATATGCATGAAGAGAAATAAGCATAATAATGATCAAGAGATGAATTATTGGGTCAGGAGAACCTCAGGATTTATTAAAGGGATTTTCAGGGAATCCTTTCCAAAGATTTCTAAAAAAAAAAGTGGCACTGTCTCCTGGACTGTTGTACTGTGTCATCCATATATGCAATGAATTTGCCCTGAGAGGTAGTTTAACCTCTGAAAATTGCTTTCAGCTAACAAAATTGAAATCTAACAGGTTAAGTGACCTTGACTGCAGTGAATAACAGAATCAGAGTTTTGCTTCAGAATCATGTATTGATTCATGCATAAATTTTAGGTAAAATTTGGTGAGAAGAGTGTGAGGTAGATAAGCACAGGTCCTACTTAAGAAATGTGTCTTAAAGGATGAGTAGTGGGATGGTAGGAAATGGCAAGACATTTGAAGGGACATAGATAGAAGAGGTTTTAGTGCCAAAGTGGTCTGTTTCTCTTCAGAGATGAAGCTGAATGGCCCAGCAGAAACTGGATTGTGAAAGGCCTTGTACAAAATATTGATATTTTGATCAATTGATATTTTATCTTGAAAGAGATGGAAAGAACCCCAGGGTTTTACACAGGGAAATAAATTGATCAAATTTACATGTTAGGAATAAAACCATCAGCAACATTGTAATATCAAAAAAAAAATTAAGACCTTCAGTCAAGGTGTACTCATGGAGGTGTGTGGTTGTCCAGGGAAGAGGACACAGCCAAAACCCTTGTGGTGAACTCAAATTCCCCCATATTCCCACAGTTAAAGGATTAATAACCAACAAACAACAGTCAGAACCTGGAGGAAAAAGCTGAGCCTGGGCTCGACTCTTGCTACTCTAAAAAGGGAGAGCCAAAAGCCAGATACTACAGCAGCAAATCGGCAGAAGAGCTCAGAACTGTAGCTTGCCTGTACCTTTTATTTGGTAACAAGCCTTCAGCCCATAATCCTGGCATGCATAAGACTGGCTGTCCCACAATAATTCCTGTAGTTGAAGATTACATGGGGCACAACAGATTGTCCTTAATCCCAGTAAGTCCCAGTAATCCCAAAGTCAATGATCTTAGTGCAGTAATCCTTGTAGTTTGAGGTCTCACAGGGTGGGACAGATGTCTGCAATAATCCCAGTACTTGATCCCACAGGGCAGGGTAGACATTCTCAAATCCAAGTAAGTAAATCTCAGTAAGTAAGTCTTAAGTCTCCAAGTAAGTTGTCCTGGTTTCCAAAAGAGGTGAAGATAAGAGGAAAATTGAAGGGATGCTTAGAGACACAATTGATATGACTTGGTGGTTGACCTAGGGTTTAATGATGGTGATCAAAAAGAGTCCAGAGCAATTGTTTTGTTTTTCCAGGAGACGGAAAACATGGAGTGACATATTTCTATTTTGGAAGATACTAGAAGAAGGAGAGAGAGCTTCAGTTTTATGTTACAATTTAAAAAGCCAATTGAATGCTCAAGTGCATCAAGGCACTCTCCTGATCAGGAATTCAAACCACTTCTTACTACAACTGTGCCCACTATGGGAATATATGATAGAGGTACTATGCTGTAAGAACATATAAATTAGGTATATGCATATCTACATTGCCTTTTGACTTTAAAAATGGTCATTTCATGGTGAGAAATAATGGTTTGAAGTCTCTTAATGTGTGGTTGTATTTTACTGATGTTACCCTTTTCCATGACACTTCTATGATTCTTTTCTCTATTGCCATAAGTATCCATCTTGCTCTTTGGTCAGAGCTGTTGTATTTACTGCCCTATGTTCTCCTGCCTCTTTTCTCTTTCTCTTTCTACAGTTTATCACTGGTTGGTCTTTTCTACTCATTGACCACTTCCTGCCTCCAGCCTGTTAAGGAAAGGAATGTTTCACCCTTATTTGCTCTCTCATCGTGTTATTTCTATTTTCTATTTATTATTGTAACCCATAAGTATTTCTTATACAGTCAGACAAACTAGCTTTTATGCTTGTAAAGTAATATTTTGTTAGGTGGTGTAAACTAACTTTTGTTCTAGAGAAAGTAGCCCAAAGAAAGGCCCTTCAATGTGACAAATCACCATGGTCTTTTTAAAATTAAGACCATGGTACACTTAGGTATACATTATGATCATACTCATCACTGAGAATTTGTACCTGTACATGATGTATCTTAGTTCTTATTTTTCTCATTCCTTCCTTGACCTCCTACTCCCAAACTTCTTTATTTACAAAAGCTTTGTTTAAATTTTTTCCCTTATTTGCTCCTGTTTTTTTTCTGTCCTTTTCTTTCCCCTACTTCCCTTACTACCCCTTCTCCTTTGAACTTTTTTCCTGTTTCACATTATTTATTATACATTTTGGTCCTCATTTACACTTTCAGTCTGTCACACCAGAGTGACAATTCGGTATTTACATGTATGTGTCCTATTTATTTCACCTATGTACATTCATTTGACTTAACTAAATTCAGTAGCAAAGCTGAGTAGAAGATCAAGTCTCAAAAATCAACAGCCTTTTTGAACTGAAACAACAGACAGACTCACTGAGAGAGAAATGAGGGAAATAGTTCCTTTTGTAATAGCACCCAATAAGTGAAATATCTTGGAATTAAACTAATCAAGGAAGTAAAAGAACTCTACTTTGAAATCAGTAGCACTCTGAAGAGAGATTGAAGAAAATATTAGAAAATAAAAAGACATTTCTTATTCTTGGCTCAGAAGGACTAATATAGTGAAAATGGCCATCCTCCCAAAACTGCTATGTAGATTCAATGTAATCCAGTTGAAATTTCAACAGCATATTTCACAGAACTAGAGAAAATAATCCATGGTCTTGGAAAGCCTTGATTTTCTGATCTGTTATCAAGATGAGGGAGGAGTTGGGAAAACAGATGGAAGAGTGGTAGGAGCTGTTTCACAGACTCACTGAAGAGGTGTTTCATGGGGCAAGAAAGATCTTGTATCTGTGCCACATAGCTCAGTGAACTCTGAGTTGAGTTACTGACAGACTGGATTTGAATTCTGATTCAGTTTCTTCCAACTGTATGACACTGGGCAATTTTCTTACCCTTTTCATGTTTGTTTTCTCACAGGGTAATTGTGAAATTTAAAATAAATAATTTGTGTAAAATATGTACTTCCTGAGATGTGTTTATAGTTCAAAAACACTCAAAATTCCTTTTCTTCTTGACATCTTTTTCAATTCATAACCTCTGTACCTGCCTATCATTGTTGAGGTGTATCTCTTTGGAGTAATGGGCAATATTCTACCCAATGAGCACGAAGAAATGCCAATTCTATCACAAAATCTAGTGCTGACTGTAAATATCTTTATAAAGAATGGCCCCTGTGAAATTTCCAAGGAATTAAAAAAATTAATATTTAGCATGATAGATTGCAGTAATAAAGAGATCACACGCATGATGGTTTGAAATTGTCTAATTGTACAGTGCTGTTATCCAGCCTCATTTGTAAAGCATTTGAAGCATTTTTGCTGCTTCCATCCTGGACTGTTGCTTTCTTCTTGATGTAATGGAAGACACTGGATTTGTAGTCTACCTTTGTGAGAGAAAACCCCAAGTATATTGAATTATTATCCATTCTAACGTAGTAGTCTTTTCCATTTCTGTTTGTTCTTTTGGGCTTAAATCACATATTGGATTTAAACTTTGTTGCCTTGTTTTCAGTTGGTGTATAACATGCAATATTATACAGCACACTATCAAATTTTTATTTCCCCTACCGTTTAAAATAAATTCTGTGACAAAGTTTGAATAAAGAAAAACATAGTAAGCAGAAATAGAAAAACATGTAAGAATGTATTTAAAGGAAATCCAACTCAGCAATATCATATAAGAAATAAATCAATCAAAATATAAAATGTAGCTTGGTGGCTTCATAATGGAACACATGGAAAGCACTTGTAGAAGTTAAAATAATAAAAATGATAAGTCGGTTTACTTTGTACTATGTTTTAATAGATTAAACAATATAATATAATATAATATAAATTGGAAATGGAAGCAACTATAATAGAATTAATTTTGGGGGAATGCAAATTCAAGAGCGTAGACATAGGTTATATCTCAGTATTGTCCAAAAGTAAGAGAACAGAATTTATATGATAAGTTTTGAAGTAATGACAGCCATATATCTTTGTCATTTTGTTATACTTTGCTTCTGCCTCTGCCATTGGGCTGTAAAGAAATCCACTAATTTCAGTAAGAAAACCAAGCCTCACGTTCTTAAGGTGGCAATATAGGAGTTATTTGCAGGAATTATTTGTGAGAGTCTTATAGGAAAAGATGAATCTCAAGAAATAAGGATGGGGGCCTAAGACAAATATATCATACAAGATATTGATTTTGTTGTCTTCCTTGAAAGATGAGGTTAGATCAAATTTAAAAGTTAACATGATAGCAAGTATTATTTATATATTAAAGGTGGCTGAGGCACAGAGAAGTAAAATGCCTTGTTGAAAATAATGCACAGTGGTGAGAGAAGTAGAATCAGAATTTAGAATTTTTATTTTGAGTGCTCACTCTCTGCATGCCATTTTTGTAAATACAAAATACTTCTAATATTATTACTATAAGTTGATTTTCTTATCACCCCTCCCCCTTCCTTCCATGGTACTGGGGATTCTATCCAGGGTTTTGATATTGCAGACCTTTTTGTTTTTTGTTTTGAGATGCAATATCACTAAATTGCTAAGTGCCTAGGGGAGAGTTGAACTTGTGATCCTTCTGCTTCAGCCTCCCAGAGTGATGGTACTGCCAGGAGTTATCATCATGTCCAGTGCAAGAGGTTTTTCCAATTTTTTTTTTTGAAATTGACTTTTTTGGTACATTTTATACATACATTATGATCACATTCAACATTGTGAATTTGTACCCATATATGACACATCTCGATTCTCATTTTTCCCATTCTTCTCCCTTCCCTATAACTCCCTTCTTCCTATATACATAAGCTTTGTTTCCCTTTATATTTTACCATCAAATATTTTCTTTCCCTTCACTAGCTCTTTCCCCCTTTTCCATTTGCACATTTCTTCCTATTACACAATACCTATCATATATTTTAGAACTTTTTTACACCTTCAGTTTCTCATACCAGAGAAATGATATGGTATTTACACATCTGTAAAAAGAGGATTTTTACATGCCAAGGACTAAAGCTAGATCTGTCACTTTTGTGGTGCACTAAACTAAAATCAAAATAGACTAGAGATATAAACATTAAAACAGACACACTAACCTGCTGCAAAACAGGTTAAGTAGAACTCTTGGAGACATTGGCTTAGGGAAAGACTTCATGAACAAAACCTCTACAGCATGGGAACTAGCAGAAGGAATAAACAACTGGGATCTCATCTCATTAAAAAGCTTCTACAGCAAGATAAACCATCAGCAGAGTGAAAAGACAATCAAAAATATATAATTGGCTCTTTTATTATCATTATTTTAAAAAATTCTCTCCTCATTTAATTTCTTGCCTTACTTAATAGCTTCATTCTGTCAGGTCTCAAGGAGTTGTAACCTTCACTATCTTTTTCTAGGATATTTCTTAGAATTTTTAAAAATGCAAGTTTATTATTCATGATGTTTCTCAGTTGTATTTTGTCATGGAATTATCTTTTTTTTTAGGCTTTTTGAGACAAAGTGTCGCTTTGTAGTTCAGGCTGGCCCTGAGCTCAGCCTCAAACTCACATCAACAGCAACCCTCCTGCCTCTGCCTCCCAAGTGCTGGGATTACAGGCGTGAGCCACCACACCCGGCACTGTGGTACGTGGTACTGATTGCTGCTAGGCATGAGTCTCCATGCCCAGTATTGTATGTGGTTACTGGGAATTGAACCCGGGCCCTTGAGCTTGCAAGACAGGCACCAGAATCACTGAGCTAAATCCCCGGCCCTAGAATTATCTTTTTTTTTTTGAGTCAGGGTTCAGCCTGGCCCCAAACTCACTATTGTACCCCAGGCTGACCTCAAAGTCACAGCAATCCTCCCAAGTGCTGGGATTACAGGTGTGAGCCATTATACCCAGCACTGTGATATGTGGTTACTGGGGATCAAATGGGACCTTGTGCTTGCCAGGTAGCCGCTGGAACCACGGAGCTAAATCCTTGGCCCTGTCATGGAAATATCTTATTTCCTCATTGATTTTGAAGGATACTTTTTCAGAATACATCAGTCTAGATGGGTGATTGTTTTCTTTTATGATTTAAAATACTCACTTCAGGTTCTCCTTGAATTGAAAGTTTACATTGAAAAGTCAACTGTAACTGAACAGAAAAGTAGAAAATGTATGAACAGAAAATCCACAAAAAAGTATATATTTGGCACTCAGATAAATGAACAGATATTCAAATTCACCCATATTTAGAGTAATGTAAATGTCAGCAGTAGAGAGAGATTTTTGTGTGTTATAAAAATGCAATAGCACATTTTGTTGGCAGTGATATAGAGAAATAGGCATTTTTACACATTGCTCATGGGGTGCGAATTGAGTAAACCTTTTGTCAGAAAGGTTAGCAATATCGAATAAAGCTATAGGTACACTTAGTTTTTAGTTTGACAGTTGCCCTTGTGGGAGTATGTCACAAAGTTGTAGTATTAATAAAAAATAAATGCTAAAGGTTATCTTTATGGAATAGCATAAAGAATTGGAAACAACATAAATGTCTATACATAGGAGAGCATTTAATTAAGCTATGGTAAATTCATTAGGAGTACTGGACATGTATTAGAAAATTAAGAAGATCTCTATAAACTAGTATAAAATAGAAATCTAGGTTATAATAGTATTTGAAAAAAGCAAAGCTAAAAATTATCTATAATATTCTACCCTATATGCAATAAAAGTGATCCACAAAAATACATTTATATGCTTATTTGTGTGAAAGAAATACAGGTAAATGAATCAGAAGCAAAAAGATTGATGATTTACAAAGGGTCAGTGAGAAAGGGAATGAAATAAATGATAATGGGCTTCAGATTGCTAAGATGTGATATGCTTCTCCAAGTTCATTGTTTTGACTTAAAACCATAGTAATATTTTACATATTCTTCAAAAATCACTAAAATAAAACCAATAAGAATATATTTTGAACACAAAATGGAATAAACATACTAATAAATGAACCTAATCATATTGAAGATGAATAACCACACTAACTTGAGTATGAAACTTAAGTAAATTGTGGAAATGTTATTTTGATTCTATATCATAATGCTGGAGACAACATAAATTATATATAAATTCTGGAGAGTTAATTCATTAAGGTCAAATGCTATCTCTTTTACTGCGAGTTTCTTTTGTTCTATGTTCATCTAGTGTCAATCAGTTCATTCCATTGTTATGTCTTACATCATGTCTTTCTGTATATTTTTCTTTTTATTTTTTTTTTTAGGTTTTTTGAGACAGGGTCTCGCTTTGGAGTTCAGGCTGGCCCTGAGCTCAGCCTCAAACTCACATCACAGCAATCCTCCTGCTTCTGCCTCCCAAGTGCTGGGATTACAGGTGTGAGCCACCATGCCTGGCACTATGGTATATGGTACTGGTTGCCACTGGGCGTGAGTCTCCATGTCCAGGACTGTATGTGGTTACCGAGGATCGAACCCAGGTCCTTGCATTTGCAAGACAGGCACCGGAACCACTGAGCTAAATCCCCAGCCCCTCTGTATATTTTTCTAAAATGAGCCTTAACATGTAATTTTTATTCAGAGTGCATTTATATTAAATATTTTCTGTCATTAACTTTTCAAAGATTGATGCTATTTATTCTATTTATTTATTCTTTCTCTTCTATTTGATAGTTCACTTTTATGTATTTTTCTTTAAAGACAGTAATCTCCCTTTAATATTGGGTTATGGGTTCTTCTGCTCCCACTTCTGTTGCTACAGTACCTGGCCTTTGGCTACCGCTGCTCAGCATAGCAAGAGTTGAGCCTGGGCTCAGCCTTTTTCCTCAAGGTTCTGGCTTTGTTGTTTGTTGGTTATTAATCCTTTAACTTTGGGACTGTGGGAGAATTGCAGTTGGCCACTAGAGCTCTGGCAGAGTCCTCTTCCCCAGACTCACACAGAAGAAGAGAGAGCAATAGGAGAAAAAGAGGAATCAAGATACATCATGTATAAGTACACATTTCCTGTGAAAATGTGAGCATTATGTATGTCTGAATTATACCAATAAAATTAAAAAAAAAATTGCCAGCTCAAGAAATAGCAGCAGGAATAAACACATAAGATTATAAAGATAAAATACCTTCTGCATAGCAAAGAAATCAATCAATAGCATGAAGAAACAACATACAGAATGGGGTAAAACCATGTTATCTCTTCTTCAGATAGAACGCTAATATCCAGAATATACAAAGCACTAAAAATAAAAAAGAAACCCTGTAAATTAAAGACCCAGTCAAGAAATGAGCAAATGAAATGAACAGATACTACAAAGAAGAAGAAATACAAATGGTCAACAAATGTACGAAAAAATATTCAACATCTCTGGCATTTAGAGAAATGCAAATTAAAAACTCTTTATCATCTTACTCTGGAAAGAATGGCAGTCATTAGGAAATCAAACAATAACAAACACCAGTGTTGCTGTGCTGAAAATGGATTGTTGCGTTGTTGGTGGCAGTGAAAAGTAGTAAAACGATTATGGAAATCATTATGAAGATTTCTCAAAGAAGTGATATTAGAAATTCCCTGTGACCCAGCTCACCTCCTTTTTGTTATCTTCCCCAAGGAGCTTCACCAATACGGTGTGTCATTAGCCATCTTATTCATCATTATTTGGCATGGATAACTTTGGCTCTTGCCCAAAGTCAAAAGAACCTTGAAAAGAGGCATTTTGAATTGATTCAGGACTGTGAGGCAGTTAGGACAGTGCAACTAAATACACTCATGGAAAAGAACTTCAACAAGTGCTTCAGTAAGTGGCAAGAATGGTAGGATGAGTGTGTTTAAAGAGAGAAGGAGTATTTTCAGGGAAGAAATGGAAATGTGTTTTGTAGCACAATATATTTTAAAGCATTTAGACATCCACTGTATTTTTCCTATATACCTCATATGTTCTCTTCTGAGTATAGAGCTCCCCAAATGGCTCACCTTGGCCATCTCATTAAGGTGAATTAATCAGCACAAGCAGACAAACTTACCCATTCTGGAACTACTGTATTCCTTGGGATATGAAACTGCATGAAATATGTTTTTTGTTGTTGTTGTTCTCGTTGTTCCAAGAAGTTAAATTTTTAGAGGCAGATTTTCCTGTATTATCTAGGATACTTGCTAAAAATACAAAATCTTGAATCTTATGCACTAGAATTCTTCAGTAACTTTGGTGTGGGTCATGGGAAATTATATTTGGAAATAAATATCCTATTCTAATGAATTTAAGTTTAGGAATCATTATCTAAAAGAATTGTAAACATATGATATCAGAATTAGAATATGTCTAATAGAACTTAGAGATATTTTCATTACATTTAGCAAAAAGATCCAGTAAAAATTAAGCTGGGAGTTAGTAGTTTAGGATGATACATTATTTACATAAATGTTTTGGCCTTTAGGACTGGGCTAATTTTATTCATCTCGGTAAGTTTTATTCATTATTCAGTTGATTCAGTGAAGAGCTATATTTTTGCCTTTATTTATATATTTTAAGAAAATAATAAAATTTTATGTGGTAAACAGGGGAAGGAAGTGTAACTAGAACTTTTGCATTAAGTTCTAGTCTCCTGTGAGTTCACGGCACACGGCGAAATAATTAATAATTAGGCAGAAATGAGACTTAGAGAAAACTGATCTTGGGTCTGGTCCATGCTACTCTGGGCGGCAAGGACTCCGGACCCTATCCTACCACAGCTTTTATTATCTACATTCCAAAATACCCAGAAAGGCAGGGCCACACCAACAACAGTCCTAGAGAAGTTATGTAGATGAGGATCCCTTGGGGCAAGGCAGATGTCAGCAATAGTCCTTGAGAAGGGAGAGATCCGGTGCAGTTCTGCCCTGAAGCATCACAGCATGTGGGACCATTGAGTCCTTGTTGCTACCAGAAATGAAGACAAGAGTCAAGTCCAAAGTCCGTCTGCAGGCGGGAAGGCCTGGTCAGTTTTGACCTTGCAATTCCCAAACAGGGTGGTTCCCGACAGTTTTATATATCAAACTAAGTAAATAGTGACTATAGATAAAGTAGAGTTTTTGAAAAACCAGTGGGTGAACACAAGAGTCATATGAGATGTCAGTAGGTAGTTTGTAAGAAAATTATTATTTTTTGCTCAAATTATTTGGACTTTGTAATCTATATTAATAAGAAATATAGAGGGATATTTAATGATTAGTTGTATCTGTGAAACATCGGGTTAAAAATTAAATGATTTTATTGTCTTAAGCATATTTTCAATAAGTATGTGCTGTTATTATCTATTATATATATATATATATATATATATATGTATACACATGACATTTCTTAAAACTGATTTGACTAAGAAAGAGTTTTTACTGAAGCATCTATTAACATGCTAAAGGTATTAATGATCTAAATAATAATTTGTATAGTTTGTGGCCTACTTGTTGAAACATAAGCTACATATCAATAGCCCATGGCATATGCAAAGTACAGGTTCACGTTTTTAGAAAACTGAACTTACAAGCTTGTTGAATTCATTTTTGTATTTATGAGTATTTTTGATTCTTATGTGCAATATACTATCAATTTGATGCCAGAGAGCATCCTGTTACATTGGCATCATGTATTTCATCATAACTGTAAGGCAAAGTAATCATATTGAGTCTAAAAATACTCAATTTGTATGGAAAATTGAAAGCTCCCAGGTGGAAGTAGAGGTTTATGTGTGAGCATCTGAGCAGAATGTAACACCAGAAAAATGGTAATTGTGTTTCTCTTTTCCTTCTATAGGTATACCATCTTTTAAGTGCTCATGTATAATTTCTTCTTGTCCTGAAATTTTCAGAAATACAGACAACTTTAAAGCACCCTATAGTGGTTTTTTTTTTTTTTTTTTTTTTGAGACAGGGTCTCGCTTTGTGGTTCAGGCTGGCCCTGAGCTCAGCCTCAAACTCACATGACAGAAATCCTCCTGCCTCTGCCTCCTGAGTGCTGGGATTACAGGCGTGAGCCACCACGCCCAGCACTGGTACTGGTATGTGGTACTGGTTGCTGCTGGGC